>JAOTQE010077273.1:0-16133 GCA_025631205.1 Nesometra sesokonis
TGCAACGTTATATGCTAAAAATGAGCAAAAAACATCAAAAAGGCTTGAAGCCTCTATATTTTTGATAATTTCTCACTAATTTCTATTCTCCAGTTCATAACTTTGATGCTACATTGATATGATCAAGTTAATTTCAAAATTAATGTTGATGATTTTTTGGTCATTTTCAGGTGACAATCTTTAAAGTGATACAGTATTGCACTTATGAGCACAAAGCAAGTGCTAATAAACTTAAGTTAATTCTTACAAATATAATTTTTCTATTTCAACATGCCAGCATTAAATTATTCTAGACTACATTGAGTAGAATTTAAACTTTCTATTCTAAAAATGAACAGAGACCACTTCAAATGATGAGAGCAGGATGAGGAAGCAGTGACATCAAGAGAGGGAATAGGAGCTGGCTGCTAAATAACTTAGTAGAGCATCACTTGCCTAGGCCTAGGAAATTAGAATGTATTTAATTTTAAAAAAATGAAATAAGAACACACAGCAGTTATAGTTAAAGAAAATATTTATTATAACCAAAAATGTCTCTGCACAAAGCAATTGAAGTATATCTTGAATTCACATGATTCTCATTTCTTAACTAAATGATATTCAGCCTGTAAATTTCATTAAAAGCTTACATCTACTGTAAAAGTGGTAATTTTCGACGTACCTGTATATAAATTTTTGCAAATTTTGCATGCAATAATTTACTTCCATAAAAGTTGGATAACAAAAATTTGCTGGTAAAGGGCTGGTTCACCCAAACAAATTTTCTTTCTTATATGTTTTAGTTTATCATAAAAAGTATATTCAGCCCTGTTTCTGAAATTTTACCATTCATTTTACCTATCATAATTATTGATGAAATAGACGAAAATTGCTAAGTGGGGGATAGTTCAAATTAGAAGATAGAATCCCTATTCTTTTACATACAAATTATCTGAAAGAGGGGTATTTTAATTAAAGTGTAAAAATTCAACGGTCATTCTAAAAATATATAGAAAAGTACTATTCTTGTGTGTTTTAACCAAAAATGTTCATTTCTGATGTTTTTATATAGTGTAAAGTAGCCATTTTTATTTGATAATAAAAAAAATACCCACTTTGCTATTTTGTGTGTAAAAGAATAGGGATGAAATCTAGCGTTTATTTTTATATATATTTTTTTAATTCATGAGACCCAAAGGGAAAAAATTCTTAAAAATTCCCAAATAGGGCTGAATATACTTTTTATGATTAACTAAATCATATAACGAATAGTAATTTTTTGGGTGAACCTGCCCTTTAAAGTACATTATACGGCAAATCCAAGTCCTTAAATTTTTATTTGGATTTTACTGTCCTGTTATTAAGTACTGTAAAGCGATATAGCCACTGATATATTTCAGAAGGCAAATACATATTGTGTTTGAATTCAACATTTGACATTGTTTATATCATCAGGAATACAATACTGCATTTCAAATACGCCTTCATTTTGTTCACTCTCTTTCTGATACATTATACAGCAAGTCCAAGTCCTTAAACATTCATTTTGATTTTACTGTCCTTTAAGTACTGTACGGCGATATAAAACTAAAATAGCCACTGATTTATTTCAGATACTGAAAGAAAGTGTAAGGCATAATCTAAGAAACAAAATACACATTGTTTGAATTCAACAATTGAAATTGTTTATATCAACATCAGGAATACAATATTTCATTCCAGATGCACCTTCATTTTGGTCACTGTCTTTCTGATACATTCAATTTGTGATGGTACAAAAAATTGCGAGTTTTCAGAGCATCGGGTAACCACTCTCCAAACCTAGCTCAATGGCGACTATCAAATTTTGACTCTGATACAAAAAAAAACTTTGATATGCATATAGAGTATACAGCCATGAAAAGGTCACAGTAGGACAATACATAGAAATGTCATTACCATAATTTATATGGGTATTCCAAGCAATGAGATACAAACCATCGTGTCAGAATTCAATATTTCAACATAAATTATGTCATCAATTATGTCATCATCAGGAATGATAATCATCATTCCTGATGATGACATAATTTATATCGAAATATTGAATCCTGTCACGATGGCGTATATCTCATTGCTTGGAGTATGCATTATACTTTCTTACTTGAAGTTGATTAGTGGACCTTTCAGATTATATGGGTATAATCAACACTTTCTTTGGCAAATAAATTTGATAATTTACATTTGAGCCTTAAACTAACTGAAATCTCACTCATGATCAAAACATGTTGATAAAATTGTCAAGACAAGTACTTATGTATATTAAAAGTACTTTGCCTTCTTCTGACATGCCTATGAAGAAGGCTCTGCTCAACAATTTGGATCATACATTTAGTTCTTGACAGTTTAGATTGGAATGAGTCAAATTTATCAGTTTTCATTGATTTTATGTTTTGCTTTAAACACTTTTATGCTTCATTTCAATGATAGTTTTTAAGTTAGTTAAGCCAACTTTCTGTCTCTATTTGTTTTTTTTATGTATTATGTTTATAGTAATATTTGGAGCATTTTTTAGCAGAAAATATATAGTCTCTATGTATTTTGTGCTAAATAAGGCTCCAAATATTACTATAACCACATTTGAAGGTTTTATAACTGTTGAGAAGATTATTTTTTAACAGAATCTAAAAAAAAAAACTGTTAAGGTTCATGAGTTTTTACGAGTTAATTTCAAAATTAATGGTTATGACTTTTTGGTCATTTTTGAGTGACAATACATCCTTAATCAATTGTACTTTTTTCCACTCCCTTATTTCTATAGTTATATGAAAGTGTTTGCTTTTATTTGTTATCAATATTTATTGTTGCATAGGGATATATATAATATATCTGAAATAAAAGTTGATTGATAGTGCATTATAATTTAAGTTGAATGGTTCACATTTTCTTAGCCACATCCACTGTGAAATTCGCTTCCAAATTATCTTCTTTTTTGATAAATAGAAAATATTCAAATAACTTAAGAATAATAATTATTTTAAATATTTACTTTAAAAAAATGACAGAAAATAAAATTCATTTCATCAGTACTGCTAAAATAAACAATAACCACTTGGTATATAGTAAAGCTTCTCCCAACATTTAAAATCATCTGTCTGCAGTATCTTTATGCAGTTCTTTTGTAGATCAAATCTGAGGAAAATCTTGCAATAAAAAAATAAATAGCCCTTACAAGTTTTGCATCACATAGTGCTGGAGCTTATTCCAAGTTTTGGTAGCATAAAGTAGATGAGGGTTTGATGCTCCAACTGAATGGATTCAAATAGTTGATTCAAGATTATACTCTCTCTTGATGGCATACTAGTCTATAGCAGGTTACGTAAGAGAAATTTACCTTTCCCATTGTACAGCTGGGTAGACAAGCAATTTATGTAAAGTATTTTCATTTCTCAAGAACACACCAAATTGTCAAGGATGAAAAGTTGCTAACTCCCAATCTCTCGATTCTGAACAACCAGTACGAAAACTACTTCCATCTTGAAATGAGAAAACGTATTTCAAGGAGTTGTGACTCTGATATCAGTTTGTTACTTGTCCTGTAAGCAGCACTGCTGTGAAGTTCTTTCGTGGTGACAATTTCAGAAAACTCTACTTTAACCTTGCAATAAGATGCTTTGAAAAATGTATTAAAAAAACATCTTCCTTTGATACTCACCTAATTGGTGTAAAATAAACAGGTTTGTTACAACTTTACAAAATGTCTACTGCTGCAGTATTATGAAGTTCTTCAGTAGTCCAGATCTGAGGGATACACACATTAACCCTTTCACTACCTGGTTTTAATCCCACCTAAGTGCCGGACATGTTTGTATGGAAAATATGTGATTTTTAAACAAATGTCAAAAAAAACTAAACGATATTATTTCAACATTATTTTTGTGTGTTAGGGTGGGTAAAATGTTGGCCTATTGTGGGAGGGCAAAAAATGGATTTTTGCACAATGATGACATCACATGATGTCATGGCATCCATTTTTATTCAATTTTTCATAAAATCTGTGAAAAACCTCCTTTTTCTCTTTAAATTGGAAATTTGCCAAGGATGGTTTAAAAACTGAAGAGGGCGGGTTTAGCAAGAGCTAAGTACGGAAACGCGGGGGTCAGGCCATTTAACGACATTTTATTATCCCCGGTAGCACCAGGGAAAGGCAGTGAAAGGGTTAATCTTGCAAGGATGTTGTTACAAATATATTTCTAGGAGTCGTGACTTTGATATTTGTCCAATGAGTGGTACAATAAGATAGTAGTAGAGCAGTTAATGTCATGAGGTGTGCCAATTTCATACCAAAGCATGAAACTTGTGGTTGTGGTGCCAAAATTTCAATGTCCGCTATGGCTGCCATATTGGATTCGAAATGCTGGTATAAAGGAAAACTGGTGTTATATCTCATCAACATCTAATCATAGAGACCTGATTTTGGTCTTAAAATGTTTTCAACATACAAGTTTCTATTTTCACTAATGGAACATTTTTGACATAAAATGACAGGAAATGACATTTCTATAAATATGACCTTTGACCTGACCTTAGTATTTCTGTAACGCTGATTAATTTTAACGGAATAGCACCAGTAAATTTTGGCGCCAGATCTATTTTGAATCTACATATATCAGAGATACTTTCTACCAAGTTTCATGCTTTGATATGAAAATGCACAGCTTGGTCATTTTTGTGTATTTAACTGCTGTACTAAGATGAGTTTGTCTCAACCTTGCAGAATCATTATCAGCATTAAAAAAATGTAGCACTGTTGTGTAGTACTTTTGTAGTCCAAACCTGAGGCAGATATACGCCTACTTTAATCTTGCGATGAGATGCTGTGGAACCCCTAATTCAAGGAGTTGTGACTCTGATATGCGCTCAATGCATGGTATAAGGTAAAGAAGTTTTTCCCAACAAAGTTCTAAAAGGTTTGGTACAACCAACCAAACTCTGCTTACTTTAAGACTTCTTTTATCGCCTAATAAATTCTTGACTCCACCATGAATGTACATACATCCTGCCTGAAATATATAAAAAAGGTAATTGCTAAATTTCATGTCACCTTGGCTGATAGGTCAATGGAAAGGTAGCATAGGGAGTTTCCTGAACAATTAATGAACGGTACTGGGTCTGGACAATAGCATTCTGGATCCACGACAAGACATTCCATTCGTAGAAGTACTGAGGAAGAAAGTCTATCTAATGGTGGCAATAGAGTGGCCCCGAGACCAGACTAAATTTCAACTTGAGTGGATACATAGATAGAAAAATGTTGAAGATAGTGGAACAATGTATACTGTATTATTAATTATTTTTATTAAAATATTTCACAGTTAAGAATTGTATTTATGATTGCTAGTGATTGTGGTTAAGTCTAGTACTGTTAAATTAAAATATTATTAAATAATTATCATTAATATTAGAATTCAAAAATAAAAATAAAGTAAACGATAGATAGAAAGAAGAAAAGAAAAAAAATGGAACGGCAATCCAGAATATACAGTGATTAAAAATCATTGTAAAATAATGTATACAATTTTGGTGTTTATCATCAGGGGTCAAGACACCTGCCTGTCACGTACCGTTTGTTAATCATTCGGGAAATCCCCAACGCTTTGTTAAAAGGCAATTTTTAAATTTCATGTCACATAAACAGCAAGTTTTTTCGCCACTTACAGGATGACAACTTAGGGCCCATTTAAACTATAAGGATAACGAACAATGAAAAATGGACAAAATGAAGTTGTTTTTAAATAAATTAAATGAAATTGGAGAGTTTTTTTTACTATAAACTAATAACAATTCCATCACCATTTAACTTGTACATTGTGACAAGAGTTTTTACAAATAAAAATGTGATAATCAATAAAAATGTTACAATTGTTACGCTTCAATGATTTTAACGTTTTTAATGATTATATCATTTGATTTGCAAAAATGAAGTTTTCACAGGATGATTCTTCCTGTAATTTCAGTCTAAAAACATTCAAATTTCTTTGAATTTCTAAAGGAAAAAATTGAATCTTTTTATCGTTGATCATTATTATCATAAGTATAAACAGATCTTAAGTGATGATTTCTAAATCAATTCTCATTATGAGGCTCAGAGAGTGGCCTTGTCTGAAAGGTCATTGGAAAGGTTTTAACCTAGCACATGGAGATTGGAAGGCAAACAGCTTACTACAAAACTACAATGTCACTCCCATTTTTTTTTGTAATTAGAAACAAGTTTCCTTCAACACAAAATAGACAATTTCAAATTCACATACACTACCGTTTTTGTTTTTTTTTTTCAGAATAGCAAGCCTCTGGGTTACAGACATGTTGTTTAGGAGTCAAAGATGAGTACAATATATTGCCACAGCGAGTACAATATTTGTTGGTATCTCCAAAAATATGCAAATGATATTATAATTAAAATTCAATTATAGTATTCAATAAAAAATAGTCTAGGCTTATATGTCTATAGCTAAGCTAGGCCTAAGATAGCCTAAAAATATATTGGTAAATAATTCAGTTAAGCCTGGCTTGACTAGCATTTGACATGATAGTTAAAATCTAGACACAGCCTAGCACAAGATTCATGAAAATAGGGCATCCAAACTCCAAATAAAATGAAGTTTTCCAATTCAGATTTGTCTACGCTATGTTGCCTATTCCTAGCCCTCAAGATTTAACATCTATACAGCCTAGGAAAATGCCTGGAGTGGAGTGTAGAACTACACTGCATAACATGCGCATTACCGTTATCTTGCACAAACAATTTGTTCAACTCAATAATTAGTAAATTGAGGGGGTGATTGACCAATCAGGTTTGTTGAAACATTCATCAGGTGCGGTATATTGACTCCCTCCCCATGCAAACCACAGTAAGCGAGCTGTGGTATAATAAAATAATAAAATATAAAATATTCAAAATTTATTTTATAATCATGAATAACCATAGAATGGCTAGATAGTGAACTTAACATTGTAGAATTGCAGTCCCATGTACTGTAGGCACCTACTATTTTGATTTCTCAGCCTTCCTCACAAATACCCAAGTTGAATAATAACTGTTTTACAATTATTGTATTTTTAACATTCTTTTGTTATACAAATTATTTACATATGTCACACATATTTTATGTTTTCAATGTCTTTAGATTTGGATTAAATTTGCTTTGGTAAATTTGAAACTTCTATGAAAGATTGGGCGCGCAATTTCGACAGAGCAACAGCATTAGAACGTAACACGATTTGATTGGTTGGATTCCGGAATAGTAGGTGCTTACATGGAACTGCACTTTGGAGCTATGTATTCTATGGAAGTTTACCATTTAGCTGTAAATAGTAAATCTGTGAATAACTCACTGGTGTTACAGCTGATGCATGGAAATATATTGGAAACAGCAGTTTAGCACTAAACTTCGTCCACTGAAAATCTTTCAGCGTTAACCTCCATACATCATCAAACATCCGTCTTTCATTTAGTCCTCCGCTTATGTACACATCTGTATTGATAAAAAAAGCAAAGTACTTTAATATTGGGTCTAAGAAGCTTAATAATGTCCAATAATTTGTCTTAAAACTTAGAGGTTGGGTTCAAGAAATCCCATATTTTGTCTTTCTTTTTTAGAAGGAACTTGAATGTGTTCTACCTATTTTGTTTGGAATAACTTCAATTATTGTTTACAATTTTTGTAATCACCTGGAATATGAAAATTTAAATAAAACAGACTCTGATCTTCAAGATTTTGGGTTGGTTTGGCTGGACATAAAGTTGTTTTAGGATTTCTCAGGGGCGGATGTAGACTTTTGGAGAGTGGGTCAGTAAAGAGTCAAAGTTTTAGGGGTTCATGGCATTTGTCTTCCCTTCACCTAGATGCACAGGAAACCAACACGAGCACCTCTTGAACTTTCGATCACTTACATATTCAGAGTGCTATGGATGTTACAAAGACAAAAACAAACCAAAACATACTATCATTTAGCCGACAGCAACCAAAACATCGCCTACTGCCAGGGTATCCATAATCTTTATCATCTATACTCTGATGTTTTTTCCAAATTTTTGTTTGAATAGTAAAAATATAAATCTGCAGAAGATAAATAAAATCTTTAAAAGATGTACACTGCATTTTTGTGTTAATTAACTCAAAGTTCTTCAAATTCTTCAAATCCCATTCATAACAAAAGAAGTGAAAGTATAATGCATACTCCAAGCAATGAGATACATGCCATCATGAAAGGATTCAATATTTCGACATAAATTATGTCATCATTAGGAATCAGGAATTCCTGATGATGGCATAATTTATGTCGAAATATTGAATCCTGTCACGATGGCATGTATCTTATTGCTTGGAGTATGCATTATACTTTCGTACTTTAAGTTGATTAGTGGACCTTTCGGATTAAAGAAGTGAAAGGTGCGCAAAAGATTAAAACATGAAAAAAGTGCAGGATGTAAAAGAGTTAAAGCAGAAATAATCAAATAATCCCCAACTGAGGTACACATGCATATTGTAAACATTTTAAATGAAATGGCTAAAAATGGAAGAAAAAAGGAAGTTTCCATTGAAAATGAAGGAAGGTACAGTATTGTCATTCCAATACAAAAGCCAGGGAAACAACAAGGCAAAAATGCAAAAATATACATCCGATAACATGGTAAGGATAATAAGAAACTGCTTGCCATATGCATGATTAACAGAATTAGCACGAGAATTAACAAACATATCCCAAAATCACAAGCTGCATAAAAAGCAGGTGGAAATACCATGGAGTAGATTTTTGAATGCAAGATTTTCGCAGCAAAAAATTATCTGTAAGAACACTTTTACGCCTGCGCAGTTTCATCCTTCAACTGAATTCATTTGCCAGACCATTCGTTTTTTTCTATTTAGTTTTTCGCTGCAGAGAATTTTGTAGTTCAAATTGCTTCGACTTTTTGTTAAGCAAAAAAAATGTGCAGCCCATCAGAGTATTTAGAATACTTGACATGCCTATGTTCATTAAACCGAATCAGTGAACATACAGTCAGTTTTGAAGTGTAAGAAAGTATGTTATAAACAACAATAATAATTATTTCTTTTCTTATTTTAAGAATAATTATATGAAATATAAATTACTTAAATTTGCATTGTAATCTATTTTGTCTTTAGCATTATTAAAGTGTTTGTATTAATCTGTTAAAATAATGTGAATTTAAAAAATTTGCGAGTAAAATTTCGCGAAAATGTTTTCGAAAATGAAAAATATTGATTTGTGTGGATAAATTTGCTGGCGTACAATTGTTTGCTTTCTGTTCACACGAATAAATTCACATGTACGTGGAAAACCACCTTTAGAGTCATGTTGTTAATCTAAAGGATTCTAATATCAGAAGTAATTAAGTGCTGGTAAAACTTACTATTTCTAGCTCAAATGCTTCTGAACCTGTACCACCTCCAAGTACATATAAATGTTCATGATCCGATGCCATCTCATGCCTGTAGCGAGGCCTGGGAGACGTCACATGATCATATGGTTCAGTAATGTGTTCTGGCCAGTCTGTAGATGAATCGTACATGTTTGTCCAAGACTGCGTTTCCATGCTGAAGCAATCAACGTCTGAGGTAAAGGTCAATCCAGTCGTGCCGCCATAAACATAAAGATTTTCCTTGTTAATGCTTATTGTCTGAAAATGATATTTTAGTTATTTTTTTTATTTCATTTACATTCAACAGTAATATTACCAATTATGTGATGTCTTCAATTATTATAAAACACATAAAAACTAGTCATAGGAAACTGAGTTTTTGGTTCTAGCCCCCAAATTCTTAGTTCCGCTGTGGATGGAGGCCCTCTCAATTCTTTATGGGCAAGTTACTCCAATGAATGTTACTTGCCTTGCCATTCTGGAGATGTCTTTTCTTTTCTGGGGCCTAAATTGTGGAATTGCCTACCAGATAGTATGCGAATAATTTGTATTATCTGTTATGTCAATTTTATTGTATTTTTTCCCTGAATTGTATATATTATATATTTTAAATCTTTTGAATGTAATTAATTTTGACATTAATTTTATAATAATATTGTAAATATCTTTGTTAGATACTTTGCATACATTACGCTCCGCTTAATCGTTGAGTCTAAACATTCACCTACTTTGCTATGTAAGATACAGAATTGCATACAATACACAAAGAATAACAGTACACTTACTGATCCATACGTTGCAATTGGGGAATATCCATCTGTTGCATGTCTTTTCCACTCTAGAGACCTCAGGTTCAAAGTATATAGATTATTGCTAGAAGTGTATCCAAATGGAAAACCTGAAAAACAGTTACTTATAAAATGTTGAATGCCTTTGAGGGGAGATATGAAAAAATATTGTACAAGCTCTGGCAAAATTTTAAATAAGTCAAAGAAACGTTCAATATTTTGCCACAAAGAGTACAATATTTTTCAGTATCCAATGAAAGTAGGCATTCAATATTATGATTATTATTCATAGTTTACTTGCATGCAAGTTCGAATTTGTCAGGACTATGCTAGGCCTATGGCTCTGCTCTGCCTAGGCTTACTAGGCTAGGTCTCCTCCTGGCCTACATATTCCAAACTACAATCAATGTCCTTTATTCACGAAAAACATTCTTGCAGATTTATGAGTATTCTATCTACCTTTAAAGGGCAGGTTCACCCCAAAAATCAGTATTCATTATATGTTTTAGTTACTGTAATCATAAAAAGTATATTCAGCCCTATTTGGGAATTTACAGGGTTTTTTTCCCCTTGAGTCTCATGAATTAAAAAAAACAAATATATAAAGCTAAACGCTAGATTTCATCACTATTCTTTTACACACAAAATAGCAAAGTGGGTAATTTTTTATTATCAAATAAAAATGACTACTTTACACTATTAATTTACTTAAAATACCCCTCTTTCAGACAATTTGTATGTAAAAGAATAGGGATTCTATCTTGTAATTTGAACTATCCCCCCATTTAGCAATTTTCGTCTATTTCACCAATAATTATGATAGGTATGAATCGTAAAAATTCAGAAACAGGGCTGAATATACTTTTTATGATAAACTAGAACGTATAAAATAGATATTTTTTTGGGTGAACCAGCCCTTTAAAACTCTGAAATTCTTCATAATCAACTGTAGTTAACTGAATAACGCCAACTTTTAACGGGTGGTTACAGGCTTAGTTGACATGTGTTTTAACGGGTGGTTACAGGCTTAGTTGACATGTGTTTTAATGGGTGGTTACAGGCTTAGTTGACATGTGTTTTAACGGGTGGTTACAGGCTTAGTTGACAAGTGTTTTAATGGGTGGTTACAGGCTTAATTGACATGTGTTTAAATGGGTGGTTACAGGCTTAATTGACATGTGTTTAAATGGGTGGTTACAGGCTTAATTGACATGTGTTTTAACGGGTGGTTACAGGCTTAGTTGACATGTGTTTTAACGGGTGGTTACAGGCTTAGTTGACATGTGGTTTCGCCATTATGCAGGTCACAACACTGCCATGCCACATACGTGCATCCTATTTCCCGGAAAAACAATCGTTATTTGGCAAAAGTGGGCTACAGCGGATTGGGAGATTGGATATTAATCATGCGAAGTCAATATTAGGTATATAGAACCAATCAAAATAGTGTAATTAAATAATGATTATTGTTGTGCGAGTTGATTGCTGAGCGGTTAAATTTATCAGGGGAACGGTGACCATAGCACAATCAACAACACTGGTTAGAGGCATGTGGTTCTGGTGGTGGATCAAGTCTTCTTGGGTAAGGACTAAAAGCAATAGGCCCAGTGTACACACAACTGCTCATGTGCCCTATAAAGAACCAAGTATATCTTTTGAGCCAAGTAGGGGATACCCTGGAGTACTGGTCCATACCTGACCCCTTTCATGGACATAAGGACGTTCGATAAATATAGTAGTTGCAAAGGTCATGATGTGACTCTTCTATCCTCAAGTAAAATGAGTAAGTTAATTTCAAAATTAACATTGATAATTTTTTTGGGTCATTTTTACATGACAATACATCTTTAAGAGTCTTAAATAAAATCCAAGAAATATTTTACACACCTGTTCCTCCATAGATAATAATTGTAGATCCCACTAACAGCATGGCCATGGAGGCTAATTCGGTAGGCATTGGGCCAGAGGTTTTCAGCTTCTTCCATATACATGTTGAAAGGTTGAATTCCCATAGCTATGAGGAAAAAGAAATTTATATAAATTAGTAATGTTGTATATTTATAATTTATATAGTGAATTTTCCAAGAAACATGTCTTAGTAAATGGCGAGCATTCAATTTGCGACAACATGGAATGTAGTAACATAAAAAAGAAAGAAAAGATATGACCGGCACTGTGTGCTTCTACATTCTATGTTCAATCCATTTAAATATCGACAACGCGCAAGTAGGACTTGATGCATGGATTAACACGCTTTGAACTCGATCAACAAATCGCTAAAAATGCAAAATCTTCAAAAAATCTAGAGAAAATGTCTATTTTAATTTATTTTCTTTTTTTTATGCAGGGATTATGTTAGATGGAATTAAACCACACTTTCATCATTATTAGTATTGCATTTTGGCCTGGATGCAAAATAACCAAAGATCTTACAATGTAAAGATAGCGCCCTGGACAATTTTTGCATGGAATTTCTGTAATGATAGTGTATGCCACCTATGTTCAATTCTACTCCTTATCTTGTAGGGGGTGCTATAAAATGTTTGTTTTATTCTTGTTTTTATAATAGTTATTTATTTAAAATAATTATTATTTGTATCTGTTTTCCATTAGGGTGATACTGAATTTTATATAGATTATATCATTAGTATTTAAATAAATGCATCTGTGTTATCAAATCAAATCATTTTTATTCGCAATATTTTCTATCTTCACGTTTGTTACTCCTTATTTTGTAGCTGGTACAATTCCATGGCATTATGCACTGGAATAGGCCAGCGTGCTATCTTCTTTTTTATCTTTATCTCTATCAATGAAACAATTTAATTTTTTTATTTGCTTAAATTTTAAAATGATATTTAATATTACTGATATTTAAATGTAGATTTAAGTATATTTTTTGTAATGATATTTATGTTAGTTTTGTGTATATGTAAGTTTATATTTTTGAGGGCCCCTCATAACCAGCTCACTGCTGGTCATCCTCAAGAAATATGGTTAAATAAATAATAATATTATAATAAATAAGTTACATTGTAAGATCTTTGAAATAACTTGATGACCATCCTAGAGGGCGACAACACAACACACATAGTTCTGCCATGTGAAGTAGCATCGGCATGACTTTGCTACTTTCCATGATGTCGCAATTTGAAAGCTCTCTATTATTTCACTTTGATCTCATAACCCATTTAGTGATGAGAAAACTTTCTGGGGCCTCACCAAAGCTCAAATTTAACCAGAGGCACCAAGGCCATTTGTTTCCAGTGCAATCTCAATTGGAAGTTCCTCAAAAAATTAATCATTTTCACTATGGCCGTGTTTCCGCAGGAAAAAATTATCTGATAAATTATCGTGATAAAAATTATCCAATAAAAGTGCTGCAGAAAGCTTTTTTTACATTTATCAAAACATGGTCCGGCAAACTTGACCGCTTCTGCCGGTCTTGATGTGTACCAGTAATCTGGGTAAACTCCAAAGTAGCTGATATTGTGATCTGTGAGAATTTACCAAAAACTACATTTTTTTTATTTTCTAATCATTACTCATTTTTTGGTGAGATCTTATATGTGGTAAAGCCAAACAAAAGAATGAAAAAGTTGGAAAATTGAGTTATAAATGATATGAAACTACACATTATCTTTAACATGTAAAAGATATCGGTTTCATACAATATTTCCTTGCAAATTATAAACAAGTAAAATTTAAATGCTTAAAATGCAAGTTCTAAGAAAACTGCATTTGCACATTTCTATTAGTATACTGTACTGTGGTTAAACAGGATCATTTTAAATTGCATGTTTGAACATTATTGATCAAACTTTTAGTATCGAAGCTTAACAAGCTTTTTGTACAGGTGAATTGTTTCCACGCCTTCTTCTCTCCTGCCATCTATACTTCCTTTCAGGAAAGGGGATGTTTAACTGAAGGGGAAAATAATTGACCATATTTTGTTTCTGCTTATCTTGGAAAACTAGCTTTGACTCAGATCTGCCACATACAGTAGTCTACATAGTTCGTTCTGCCGATTGTGTAAAACTATCTCTGCAACTCATCCCTCCTTTGGCTTGTCTCTGCCACATATTCTATCTAGTTTGTTTCTGCCTATTGAGGAAAACTACCTTTGTGACTTATCTCTCCTTTTTTTTCAACAGTCTTACCTCATCGAAAAGAGGGATGATCATGTCAGGGTCTTCAACATCAAAGTCATCAAAGTATCTTTTTAATGTTTCTTCATTTGGGTTGTAACCTCCAAACACGTACAAGGATTTCTTGTCTGCCACACAGCGATGACCACTTCTTGCACATGGTTTTTTACCTGGAAGATTTGGTAATCACAATTTGAATTTACCATAAAAAAGGATTATATTTACCTTTAGTAGGTTATTTTTTCACTTAAATGTTTTTTGTGTGATCTTGTGTGTTTATGCATGTGTATCAAACATTCTAATGTAATCCACAAGTCAAAAACTCATGGGAAGCCATGCCAGTTCAGACACAGCCATTGTTGACACCTGATTTTTAACCTCTATTTAGTCATATAAAATTTATACATTTTAATACACTATATTAGTTAAAATGTTCTCAAATGGGTATAAAATGAAAACAAACTGAGAAGTGCCTATATGGGTAAGGTAGTCAAGACACAATTATTAGAAAAAAATAATTTAAAAAAAACTCAGTCTTTGCTGGATTGAGTTGTAGCATATTTTGTGTCATCCACTCACTGATCCTAGAAATACATGCCGACAAATTGTCAAGACCATGTCGATACAAAGGTTATAGACTATCAGGCCAATGGACAATCAGGTCGACGGACAATCAGGCCAACGTCTGATTGGGCCCACGACGACTGGGCCCAGTTTATTGGTGAATGATCGTCCATTGCAATGGGCCCCGATCATCTTGGCATCAATTGTTACTGAGCCCGAACGTCTTTATTTGAATGAAACTGTTGGGTCAAACAATCTAGTAATATTTGCTAATTTACATTCATATAACATTTGAACTTCTTTTTGTATTTAAATGAACAAATAATATATGTTCAATGTTTTGGTTTTTAGTAAGTAGCTAATTTTTTTAAGTAGCCTAATATATAAAAAAAATGATGTTCGAATGAGATTTTTAATAATTGTCGAGTTGGGCCCAATTGTCCATACGATCATGGGTCCAATCGTCTCTATACGATCGTCGGTGGGCCCGATCATCTATCACGGGCATACTATACCAGCCTAGTAGCCTAGCATGGCCTAAACTTGCCCCTCAGAAACACACGGCCTGTCAAAGTCACCCACTAGTAAACTCCACGCCCAAAGCTTGATTTTTTTTAATGTAATTTTAAAATTTCTTTTCATGAATTGAAAAAGATATTACAGCTTCACCAAATATGGGCGATGTTTTAACATGTTCAAAAACATTTGGGCCTATACAAAAAAATAATAAATTTGTGCAAATCTGATTGTAAAAACGATTACTATTTCATTTTACTGTGAGTAAATAATTTTGCTATAATAATGTTTACACAATTCACAATAAACTTGTTTTACCTCATCATATTTTTTATACAACTTTTCATAGAAACGATAAAAAAAAACCTGCAATGCATGCAAATTTGGCCCTGTGGATGTAACCATCTGTGAACATTGCCACGGTTTACAAGCATGCAGGAAAATTCGATAATTGTTCTAAATTTTAGTATTTGTGTTTATTTAAAAACTATAGTAGGGCTAGGCCTAGGCCTATATGGCATAAAACTGAAATTAGGTAGTATGCCAAATAGCGTCCTATCCCAGCAAAACTTGTTTTAATCTGGTAACAAAAATGTTGATATAGCCTAGGCCTATAACATATCGTTCAACCGAGAAGATAATAATAATAATAATAATATGTGGGACTTTTATAGCGCAAAATACTACTGTCTCTATGCGCTCGAGCACTGGAAA
>JAOTQE010077284.1:0-16132 GCA_025631205.1 Nesometra sesokonis
TTGTCGGTCAGTTTGATTGTCGGTTGGTTGGTGAGGTTGCTTGTTGGTTGGTTGGTGAGGTTGGTTTTTGGTCGGTCCGGGGGCATGTTCCCCCGGGAAAGAGTGGAGTTTAGATGTCCAGAAATGGCATCATGGACGTTTTAAGGGATCAATTCTTGCTGAATAATTTCGTTTGTATAGACAATGTAAATAATATTGATATCTTACTTTCCGAAAGGGGGCGTGGTCAGGATTTAAGGAGCGTGGCTACCTCCCACCCGTAACTCCGCCCCTGCGTTGGGCATGCTGTCAGTCGCCAGTTGGGAGGTTTTATTATAACTACAAATCTTGTTTTTGACTGCCATGCTTATAATTTTTTCTCACACCATTGTTATTACGTTTAATTTATTTTTCAAATAAAGTTATATCATATACCATCTGATAATGGTTTAATATTATTGTTATTAGCGCATGCAATGTCAATATGGACCCAAATTACTACAACACAATATTGATAATATGAACAAAACGGCGTAATTTGATTTTTTATGCTCTAAATTAACCGTATGGCTTTTATGCTATGATATAATATGGTTCTTATTAGGGCCTATGGGGTTGTACACTATAGTAACCGTTCGGGTATAATCCACTGTATAATTTACGGTAACATTATCATTTACACCTAAATATACACAAAAATTCTGAATATCAAAGGGATTGCCTAAAGTAAGTTACTTTAAATCTGCCATTGATAATTGTTTTTACCAATGGCAGATTTAAAGTAGGTGGGAGGTGGGGGTGGGGGTTTAACATCCAATATCACAAACCCACTATTTTAATTCATTCATAGTTAAAGTCAAATATTTGTTTTAGACATTCTAAAATACACGTAAATAATACTAAATCATACCACAAAGACGATGACCAAATTTGTCTAGGAAATGCTCCTAAACTACCGAAGGAAGGGAACTGCACCATGAAACTTGTAACACGTTTGTGTTATTTTGCACTGTGTTTTTACGTGCGTTCGCGTCAGGGGCGGATCCAGCTGAGCTAGAAAGAGGGTGCCCGATGCCAGGTTGGCCAAACCCAGGTGTGAGGTTTTAACAGGAAAATGATAACCATAGCCAGAAAAAATTCTCTACATGCTCTCTGGTGCACTTTTAGCGCCCCAAAATTGTGCAAAAAAATATTTTTTTGGTTTCAAAGGGTTGGATCCGCGCCTGCGCGTGTTGTGTGCGCTAAAACAAATCGCAACACTTTTTAATTGAATTAAATTTAAAGATGTACCTTTACCACAACATTTACTTTCTTATGTTTCAAAAATCAACTTGCTCATTTTGAAATAGGCCTAACAATTAACTCGGGAATGGGATGTTATATTAACATGACTTTCTGGTTGTCAACAATGCAGGATTTACCCGAGTATAAAATACATTTTATGCAAAGTAATAACAAAGGGGTTTAAAATAACACTACTTAAGCTGACAAATATCACGCTACTTAAACATTTGCAAATCACTATTTTTATGAAGTTTTATAAACAGGACCATATGAAAAACAGGATTTTACAACAACCTGATAATGTCATCCTGTAGGCCTATAAATATGTTGAAAGAAAAAGAAAGAAAGAAAGAAAGAAAAACCGGGGTTATTTGTAATTTTTAAAAACATTCAGAGGCAGTACAATCGGGGAACGCTGGTAAAGTTATCTTTCTTATTTTGCCTAGAAAAGTAAAAAATTATAAAATTGGCAAATCAGTAACGTGAACAAATTCATTATTAATACATAAAAAACGTGTGATATAGAAATTAGGTTAGGGCATCCATTCATTTATTATTAGCAGCGTTATGAAAACGGGTAAATACAGTTTTTGATGTAGTAGTTTTTTTGCTAATTAATTGTAAATAGACATTTGCGATATAGGCCTAGGTGGTTGAACAAAAAACGTGTTACTCAGTAATCATTGTTTTGTTTATTAGGCATATAGGCAGAAATTCATTTCATTAAACTTATTCGCAAACTCAATGTCGACGATGCGCCGCGCTACTATGTCTGCAATAATAATTATTAAATGATAATGATGATAATGATAATGACAACGACAATGAAAACGATTATGACGAAGATGGTGGTGGTGATGATGATGATGATGATGATAATGATGATATGATGATGATGGTGATGATGATGATGATGATGATGTATGTGATGATGATGATGATGATGATGACAACGACGACGACGTCGACGACGACGACGACGACGACGACGATGATGATGATGATGATGATGATGATTGTGGTGGTGGTGGTGATGGTGATGATTATTTTAAATTATTACTATTGTTATTAAATTAAAAAAAACAAATTTCTGCAAATGACATGAAAATCTGAGACAAATCAATATTTGAATAACTCTAAATCTATAAGGGGCTTAAGATTCAAAGAAATCAGATTTCAGACAGTTTGCAATATTTTTTTGAAAAGATCAAAACAACAATGTTGTTTTAACCGATAAAGTTATTTCTCTAACCTTTGATTTAACTTGACAACACTACATTAATTATAAGTCTACCTACCAACAGGGTAGACTATTTGAAAGGCCTTATAAAATCATAGAGGAAATATTAGTTCAATTTACAATATACAAATATATAGTAATAGCAAGACATAATGAAACTAAAATTAGATTTTAATTTCGTCAGTCGGTCAGTCAGTCTCTCAGTAAGTTATCTTATTGACATTCATGGGTGTCTAGAACCATAAAACAAACACTTAGCCTGCGAGTTATAGGCAAAATAATAAAAAATATACTTCTCAAGCGTCAACCGATGAATAAATTTAAGAGAAGGGCGGTTTTTATTTTTTACACGTTATTACAATTTACGTGGTCATCGACAGATAAACATTACATGATTTGTTTTGGATCCCAGACTTTATTTTTACTATATTTTTTATAATTTCCAAACAAAATAACAAATAACTAGTGCTGTAAATTTAAATACGAATTTAACTACCAAACAAGGCAATTTGATACTAAAACTTACATATCTGGATTTTATTGGCTTTTTGAATATGTTTTTTTATAAAAAAAATATCAGAGGCGGCTAAACATTAAGGGAAGGGTACTAACACTTATCAGTTAGAAGTATAGTTTTCTTAGGCATTGGAGTGTTTTTTGTATCTTTTTTGGGAAGAGGTGGGGAACGTCCTCGTCTACTATATGCTCCCAAATATACTGTCATTGTGTTTACACTTTTAGCAGGGGAAAATTTAGAGGGACCGGACCGGCTCCGATCCCCGCCCCTGTAAGATATAGGCCTATCAATATTATTAATATTGTATATAAAATGGAAATTCTTAGCAGTCATAAGACAAGAATTGATCTCTTAACACTCCCCTGAGGATATTTCTGGACATCTAAAGACCAAAATTTTACCGGGGCAGGTACCCCGGACCCCCTTAAAATTTTGACTCGTTGCGTCGCCCAGAAGTTTGCATCCGCCCCTGTTTAATGTATTTCCTTTGGTGGTGATGATTGATATAATTAGAAGATAACTTAAATAAATATTTTCATGATAATTTACAAATTAATAACGACATATATTGAACATAATTAGCATGATGTTTCACCTGTGAGGCTTTGTATTAATCAGCTGTGTTTTTTCAAATCACCTGTGATTTACACAAAATGAATGACATTCCGCACAGATTCCAGACCAGGTCAGATGACTAGCCCCTTTTGAGAGGTGACCAATTTAGTCCCGTCTACAGGGTGCAATCACCGCATCAAAGTCCATCATACATTAGCCAACCGGTCAGTTGAGTCCAGCGGTCAAGTCTAAAAGGAGATTGACCTCCCGGTGGGCGACCCTCACCTTTTCGCCTTTAGAGCAATCGTAATCGATGAATGAAAATCAGATCACAATCAGAAGTATAAATATGGGTGTTATGATTATACACATAATAACTACACTGTTCGCTTGATAGTGCCCATTCAAACATAAGTGGGTATAAATAGCCACGTGTGTTGATCGGAAAAAGACATCCGTGTAATATTTATGTGTCTGTGTTTTTAGTCTTGAGAAATGAAACCAAACAACTGGGAAGTTTATCCGCTCGACAATCAACACCAGCTGACCTTAACCCAACTGGACGACGGTAGCTAAGACCATTAACACCCTTCCAGCGACAAATATTTTGCACTGGACAAACTAAAACATTTTTGTCCCGCTGATATTGACCGTTCGGTCGTAATGCTCCGGGCGACGTTGAATAACAACTCGCATTACTTAGGTAATGTGCGATGCGAGGTCCTGACCCGAGTCACTGACCAAAAAGGTCTACTAAGGTCATTTCAATTGGATGTATATTTTACCTTTAGGCGATAATATTATATCAAGAAAGGAACTTTCTAGGCACTACGAATCTTTCTCGTACTTTACGCGAATGGACTTTACGCCCGGAGCACTATCTATTACGAGCTGGTCAGTTGCGTTGATGGGAATGGCTTGGCAATCTGTATTCTTTATTGATCAGATCGTTATAGTGCATAATAGAATTTATAGGATTTCTGACCAGTTTCAACGTAGTTCATTTTTCTTCTGGCTTTGTTTCCGCGGAATCAATTTGCCTCCGGCCAGCGGAGAGCTATGATCGGCGAATCCATAGCAATTTCCTATCTTGTATTGTCGGCGCGTATCCCTTGCGACGCAATGACCACTAGAAATTATGTATAAATTGCGTTTGATGGCACAGGCTGGCTGTCACTATTGTTTCCCTTGTCATTTAACAGATGTCTTGACCGTACTGTATGAATAAGGAAAATAACTTATGATTAGATAAGAAAATTGAATCATAATAATAACACTCCGTCCATATTATACGGTTTAGAAAACACCATAAACAACATCACTCTTACATTTCCTTGTCGGAAAATCAATGTATATTAGTTTACCTTTTGTCAACTTTCGAGTTTCTACTTGTTTCCCCAACAACACCGTTCATTATCTACATTATCTATTTTTAAAAATACCATAGGCTATACTGTAGTATGTTGTTATTGTAGGCCTATGTAAAATAATGTACTACTTACGGTATATTCTTAAAAAAAAAACTAACCGGATTGCTTGAAGAAGTGGAAATGTGATTTTTACGAAACGTTACATATACTATAATTGTAAGACCTATTGTATATATTTTCTTGTGGGCCTGTTAATTCTTAAAATTAACAAAACTACCGTACCTATTATATTTTACTTTTTATTAGTAGGCTGGTTTACTAATTGGCCTATGAACAAATCTAAAAATATTTTAGGTCTACCAACCAACATGACGAATTTTTAAATTATTGATTTTTTCTTATTTCCAATATTCATATAATACATAGGCCTTGCGTAACATATAAAAATAAAAATTAAATACACTTGTAAACTGGGACAAGAAAAAAATAAAAACATGACATTACAATTCATGGAAAATTTAGGTAACTATGTATCTTTAACCTTTAATCTAAAAAAAAAAAAAAAAAAAAAAAAAAAAAAAAAAAAACCTAGCATAGGTACTGTACGACAAGCCTGCTTCAAATAGTCACCCGGAAACAAACAGCAAATCAGATAAAAATACCAATGGATTTAAAAATTCCAATTTTTTTTAAATTTCAGCACTCTCTCTGGTTTTGCAATTACATCAAAAACTGTTCTCTTAACAAGAAAATCGAAAAGAATTTTCCGGCCCAAGATTGCATGTTTGTTTCCAAGTTACCAAACAATCTTCAACTAAAAAATAAAAATAGAGCCCACACAATAATCCACCATTATGGCTCAAATATAGCACTATGATGACACAAATTATCCTATGAAAGCCCATCTCATCTTTGTTAAAGAATCCAGTATCATAGCTGCTATGCTGGTTTAATAGAAAAAACAATATCACGTGTTGTTTAAAAAAAATTAAATTAAATTATTGTTTATTAATTTATAAGTTGATTGATTCGATTTGTCGATCGATCGATTGTTTTTAAATCACTGTCAGACAGACAACACGACTACTGTAATTAAAATGATTTAATGAAAAGATGAAAAAATGAATGAAGGAAGGTAAGAACCTACGCAAACTGGATCCGTTAGTACAAACCTTTGTTTAACCACCAATTTAAACTGTATTATACGATATTAATCGCCTTGTTTTTATTTATATTATTTTATAACTACAAAGGTCAAACAAAGCTCCTATTTCTTCGGATTACATCGGATAGGATAGAGGTCAGTTGAGGACATGTTAACTCGTACCTACAACTTTGCTAATATTGCTTTTAATTGCGTAAATTATAGCTAAAGTATATCTACCAATGGACACCTATTTATTTTATATTTTAACAATACATCGGTTTAAAAGCATTAACCCATTTTATACATGACCTGGTATAGTTCAGTTTACTGATATAATATTGGGAAATTCATGACATTGTTTCAAAAATTCGCCACAAAGTCTCTTATTGCTAAGTAAAATTAATAATCGTATAACCGTCATATGTTTTGTCGTGTATTGTTATTGTAAACTACTATTTAAAATAAATATATTGTTTAGGCTGGTAGAAAGAAAGGGCTGCGACATGTAGCCTAATCATGAAAGAAATTGTTACAGCGAAGTCGAAATTCTAACTGCGTCGTTGTCCAATAATTGTAAATAATATTGGGAAATTATTACGCCCGACAGACCGATAAATTAGAGAACTCAGAGGTAGACTGATAAACTACATGTAAACTAATGAAACCACCAGCAGAAATTAAAAAAAAGGATGAATACGCTAAAACATTCATTCAATCTGGAAATTTGCTTTCGGTGTTTCATAGGCCTGAAGCGTCTGTTCTGTATTCAACCTATTCTGAAAAATTGGACAACATTGAGGATGGGCCTATTAAAATATACATTAATAAGCAATCAATGTATAATATGCATATGCATAATCTGTGTTTCCATAAATTCGTATAGATAATAATTTGAAGCATCACTTGCCACTAAAATGTCATTTTCATACAATATAACATCATTTTCTCCAAGAATACAACGAATCGTACTTTATAATGTCTAAAAAATTGAAACTATAAAATGCGCAGTTAAAATTTGGGGATATAAGTTTAAATTTACATCATAGAGTGTTTATCACTTTTCCGCATTTAAAACACCATTCATCTATAATAAGCCTAGTTCCTCTAGGTCTATACAGTAGTATTTTTAGTTGTCCATATCATCGACACTAAGACCCCGTTTACAGTAACGGGTGAGGCCGAGCCGAGCCTAGCCCAATTGTCACTGTAAACGCTCAAAAGGCCAATTGCGGTGCCCAAAAGGCCAATTGCAGTGCCAAAAACGGCCGCGCATTTGGACTTCCTCGGCCCGGTCTTTTCTCACTGTAAACGCAACCTGGGACTAAGACTACGTATGAGCTGGCATTAATGTATGATGATCAAGTGATTAGGTTCGTTGGTGTGCTATTTTGGTGGGTCAGGTGGTAGGCCCTATCCCTCATATAAATGTAAAGTTAAAAAAGAAAACAAAAAGGAAAGTTATATGCATTTCATAACCCGATACGCGTCGTTGATTTGTGTAGCGTACTTATGCTGCAAAAGACGATTAGGGTGAGAATTGACATAGCCTTGGTTCCAACTTTAGGGAGGGAAGCGATGTGGCTTAAGCCTGTTAACCCCAATCTAAATTATTCTGATGATTGCTTCCGGTTATACTATACTGTTTACTTAAATACAAGTACTGTAAACAACTGTTTCAATGATTTCAGGAGAGAATGTGGAAAACAAGTGTAAAGGCAACGCGAGGCAAAAATAGGAGGAGCGAAGAACAGGTGAATATCACTCACGCACCGTAAAAACGAAGGTGGAATCGATAAGCCTTCGTAGTAAATTTCATTGGGCGAATCGCTGTAATTAAACAAGATACAAAATAATCACAATGAACTTGTGTTTGAAATAAAAGAAAGACAAGGCTAAACACGTGACCGGGATTGAAGAGTTGTTCTCGAATTTGACAACGGCATTGGCCGTGACCGCACTGGATCGGTCACCTTGAACGCAAATAAAACAAGCAAGCCGGTTGCATAGCTTATTAAACGTCGAACCAACCCGTTGTAATAGCCACGCAACAAGGTTACTCTTCTCCTATTTCCACTGTTCCAATGAAAGGTCTGGGTCAGAGCGGTGTTGAAACACAAGCTTAGCCGAGTTAGGTCAGAACGGGTCCTTGGGGCGGTGGTCAAGATTATTATAATAGACTCGCATCGGTCAACGATCGCCAGTTGACCAATTTAGTGTCCACGACACACACAGGGAAAATACGAACTAAACCAAGAGAAGACATTCAATTAAAACCGTGTTTTCGAACCAGATATTGAAATATAGGGTAAGTTGACTTTAATTAGTATAGTACATTCGCATGCTTTTTCGACAAGACAGTTAAATAAAATGGTAGAAATCGATGATTTGCTAGGCGGTGTTGTTCTTTGATTGTACGATAACCCATCTTCAGTCATCAACTTGACCTGATAAGGTCGGACGTAATTGCCTATGTCCATTCATGGCGGACAGCAATATTAACACCATTACTGACCAGTTTCCCGTGGATTGCTGATACAATGGTCAGCCTAGCCGTTAGCGTTTCAATAATGGTGGTAAATCTGATAATAGTCAATAGTCGGATAAATAATATATTATTTTAAAACGAGTACACCTAGCCACTTTTTAAATGGATGTATATGCCTACTAACCAATCTACCATTTATTCTCAAATGTGTTAATTGATTACAGTACACAGATCTTTTAAAAAAATAATGTAGTAGACCTAGACTTATACGATTTATTCATTTAATAAAACAGTGGTCGGGATTTGATAATTCATAGTTTGTCAACCAAAATATGTAGGCCTATTATCACTTAAAAATAACAAAACTGACTTAAAATAACTTATTGATTAAGAAGATGTAAGGTATGACCATAATAACACTAGAAAGGTTGGTATTTTAAAAATAATTACTCATAATTTTGCAATGTTATATAATGAAAATTAGCGAAAAAAAAAAACATCGAAATGGCCGGAAGCCTGTACAATTTTGATCATTCCATAGTGTAAAAACAAATCTTATTAAACAATTTAAAATCAAATTCTATTTTCAAGTTTTTAACTTTGATGTTGCTTTGATAAGCAAGTTTAATTCGAAATTAATGGTGATAGGGGTCATTTGCAATTTACAATACACCTTTAAACATGTATTGTCACTTGAAAGAATGACAAAAATAATTTTGAAAATATCTTGCTAATTTTTAAGAAATAACAAGTTATGACAATGGCATTATGCCATTGGATTTTTATTTAAAAAAATATCTACCCCAATATTGCAACATTATATGCTAAAAATGAGCAAAAAACATAAAATAAACACTGGAAGCATCTAAAATGTTGAAAAATCTTATTAAACAATTTTTAAATACACTAATTACTATTTCCATTTTTATAAATGTTGATTTGATATGAGCAGGTTTATTTCAAATGTTGATGATTTTATTGTCATTTACAAAATCTTTAAAGTTATATCACCAGGAAAGTGTCCGCACTTTGAATCATATCATTCTATATTTTCACTCTCCATATTGAAAAACGAATAGGAATATGTAACTTAAGTACTTAAAAATGTTAAAACATTACCTACTATTTAAATGAATGTTGTATGTTTGCCCGCATCTTTATAAATCATTAACATTACAGTATGTACTAATTAATAATCTCTGAATGTAAAAAATAATCCATAGAGTGATGTTTAGTTTTGTACGTTTTTCTAGTAATAACATACCTGTACAATATACGCCTTCATAGAAAAGTGGATTTAAAAAACACGATGCGTATACAAAAGAAAATTTAAAGATATGAAATAATATTAACAGAGTATACCATCATTAATTTGATTAGGTATTATGACAAGGTAATAACAATTTAATATAAACCATTTGTGTATGTACACAAAGACAATTGAGGCAAGCCATGGAAAAACCACCAAGTTGTCGCAAAGAATTATTGAGAAATAAACAAACAAAAATAAACAAAAACAAAGGAAATTTTTGTCTATTTTGTTCCATAAATTTGGTTATACGAGTCATCGATAATTGACCCCTCATTTTAAAGCTTGCAACAAGTGCAATGTGGCTACTATATTAACTCCATTTATGCAAAAAAAACCTATATTTTTCTAGCATTCTTTGTAAAATAATTGTTTATTTATGCAAATAAAATCTATTAATGAATCATAAATTTGTTGGTAATAGGACCAGATACTATTTTTGATAACACAAATAATTACGATTCTCAATCATTAATTTTGTATCGAATTAAATTCGTTGTTGCGTAAATTTCTGTTGATTAAGCCACCGAGGTTTATAACAAACAAACAGGGATAGCAGTAAAGCAAAACGTAATTAAGCTAATTGAGGTAATTACTATATTTTCACCTGCCATATATACGCTTCATCCTAAAGAAGTCGATAAATAACAACACCATTAATAAATTTTTATATCTCATAATAGCGTTAAATAATCGTGTGTATACTATTTTGCCAAACAATAATACAAACAAATATAGCCAATTTTACATAGGAGCCTAGGCCTATTGATATTTGTGTTAATTTACCACTAACGAGCATATTGTCAGATTGTCAGTAATTTATGCTAAAGCACTAAATAACCGTCGATAACTACAAATTTAATAGACTACCGGTACATTTGTCATTATATACTGTATTTAATTTTTCACATTTTTGTATAATCATAATTATTATACAATACACAATGCATTAGGTAATACCAATTTAGTACCAGTATATATAATTTCTCAAAATATTCATTTAATTTGAATTATGTGTATGGTATTGTGTAATATGTAATCAAGGTCATTATAACATACTGTAACATGGATGATTAAATGCTAGGATTATTAAAGACCACTTGAAACATGTAAACATTTGAAAATAACTTGCTTATTCTGAAGAAAATTTGGCCAATATTTTATGATCATGACACTAGGAATAAAGATATTTGTTACCAGTAATAGTTGTAGGCCTATGCTAAAAATAAGCAGGCTAAAAACATCAAACGGCTGGAATTCTCTATATTTTCGATTATTTCTTTTAGGATAGATATGTTATTATATAACAGTTACATTTTAAATACAGTACTTTAATTTCTATTTTCAAATTGAAAACGGTCATGCTACTTCCAAGTTAATTTTAAATTTAATGTTGACGAATTTGGTGATTTTCAAGTAACAATATCTATACGTTTGTAAAATAATTGAGTTACAGTATACTTCGTTAAAAAAGCAATAGTTTTCTCAAGAAATATACAATTAAAGATTAATTCTATATAATTGCCACTTGTAAATGACAATAAAAAACATTTTCAAATAACTTAATTAGGCCTATTTGGGGAATATGAAGAAATGAAAAGTTGTGACCATAAAACACTATAAAAATGTGAGTAACTGAAAAGAATACCTCAAAGGCTAGGAATCTAATCTTAACCGTATTTTCCATTGTAAAAGCATACTAAACCGTGTTCAAATACACAATCGGTACTGTTTATTCTCAAGAACTAATTTTTATGGTCACGTTAATAACAAAATTACGTTTTTAAATTGTTGGACATTTAAATGTACAGTATTAATTCAGTTGTAACAATTCCAAATTGTGCGATGGATTGTAGAGTTTTAATGTAAAATTTTAATTAAACAGTCTGTTCAATAAAAAAAAAATGGTGAATCTTCAATCCAGCGTTCATATTTCTATCTACCAATTATGTATCGATCATCCTGTAATAATACAGTTTGACTATAGTGAACACATACTAAAAACCAGTAACTTTTTTTCCAGGCTCGGTGTCCTTATTTTACCTACTTTTCAAAGATAAAAAATTACCCTGAATAAAAAGCCCTCATTTGAATTTGTCTCAGCTTCAGTTTGTTCTTATTTGGTTCTATATCTTTTTTCACAACCCTTGTTCTTATAAAATTTGTTCTCATTAAAAAAAATGTGTATAGGCCAAATAAAAAAATACTTATGACAAAAATATTGCAAGTGAGAATAAATTCATGATTTGTAGTTGTGCCTTTCTTTTAGTTGAGGTCCTAAACTCTGTTGGTGAACTCCTTATTTAAATTTGCATTTGTTTGGAAATAATTAAACTGTTATGGTTAAAATAATGTCAGTGATCCAATGGTTAAAGATGATGTCAATATATTTATTAGGCCTACCATGTCAAATTATACTGTAATATAAGAACATTAATTAAAAAACTGTCCTTCCTACTCAGAAATATATTCAGTGGTTGACGTGTATCATATTATATCATTTATTTCGTCACAAAAACGTACATTACATGATAAAAATTACAAAAATAAAAGACAAGACAAGGCACACGTGAAACCTGACTGGTTTGCTCAAAAGTGAAAAAAAAACCACTGTCATGGAGCTCCCCTTGTAAAACACCTGATAAAAATTGATAATAAGTACATTGGCCTAATAAAATAGGCCTATATCAATAGAATATATTACATTTATTTACACACAGAGATTATTAATTTATTTTAGTTTGCTTTTTAAAATAATTATCATTTTATACAGGCCTAATTATAAAACAAATCAATAGCTTCAAGCAAGCATATATTTTATTATTGAAAACTATATAAAATAAATCTGTAATGTAACAAAAAAATAAATTGCCAATAAGCATTTGCAACATTTTACTGAAAATAAACTCAGTTTCATGGAGATTTTGTTTGTATAAAAACATTGGAACCTTTACAGTCAGCCTTCTCAATTGCACACTCCTTGGCTGGAAGGTGTTTGTAAATAACAAAGTTCCTTGAAACTCATAAAGTAAAGCCTGCAAACACTAAGTTATGTATACCTATTTATTCTCATGGATGTTAAACTATAGACTGTTTAAAATGAACTAGGACAAAAATGTAAAATCGAGTTCAATATCTTCTAAGAAATCTCATAAAACGCTTTACTTCGTCCTCAGTTTATTTCCATATTTCGGATACGGTTATAGGGTATTTATTGATTAAAAGAATAAAATTGTTGGTGTTATATTTAAACAAAATGATTATTAACTAAACTGGTAAAAAGTGGTTGTAATGCCATGTTTAATAACACAATTGACCAATGCCTTTGACACGTCACCACCCTGATGAAACATTCTAATACACCAGTAAAGTTTGTGGCAGAGATTTGGTGTTCATATCGTTTGTTGAATTCCTGGCCAAAAATGTTCCTAACAATATTTTACACAATGTATGAAGATAAGAAACCCTAAAAAATTTTCAGTAATACAGAGCCCTCCCATCGGAGGTTTACTACTGACGGTAGTGCTACTGAATAGGCCTACATGTAGGCCTATACAAAAATAAATTTGTTAGGTGTTTTTAACTTGTTCCTATAGCCATATGACACAAATTTTGAAACTAAAATTTAAAGAGGACTATGTACACATTGAAGATATTTGCATATAAATATTTCATATTATAAATGTTCTGATATATAAATATTTGCAATTCATTAGTATGTATTTCAATAAAATTTTAATTATTGAAACTATTTTTCTTTGAAATAAACTTTTTGTTTGTTTATTTATTGTAGGTTTAGAATAACACAAAATAGTGCAATGGAAACGAAGCAGATATTATCACCGGTCGCTCGCTCACCGGTCACCACCACACATCATGCCGATGCTGCAAGTGAACGAAGCGTCAGTCCATCATCATCGGGCCACCGATCTCCACCGACAAAATCCGAATCGCGATTCGCCACAAGTTCAAGAGATACAGTTTCACGATTTCCTTTCGGACCTCTGCATAGACGACCAACACCGGTTCCCGCCAAACCATTAGATCTAAGTAATATAACAAGACTCGGTACTTCAGCAGTCTCCTCAACAACACCTTTTAAAATTTATCCATATTCGCATTTATCATCAACGTCATCTGCTGTGCCAACGTATAACTTTTCACAATTAGATCACGCTTTGACCCACCCACCGTCCGCCGCTTCTTACCCTTCCAGTTATCCACCTACGGCAGTATACCCTTACGGACTCTCCGACGCGCCGCTAACGTATAATAGTCTACGTTTGTCGGCATTATTGGTGTCCCGTAAACGAGCGCGGCAAGCATCAGCGGTAAGTGGCGACGGAAATGCATCGTCAGTAAACAGCGATGAGGAAAAAGATAATAAGCAAACGAAACAAACAGTAGGAAAGAAATTTAAGGGTATTCCTGATGAAAAGAAAGATGAAATGTATTGGGAAAGGAGAAGGAAAAACAATGATGCTGCAAAACGCTCGAGGGACAGTCGACGAGCGAAAGAGGAAGAAATAGCTATCCGTGCAATGTGTCTTGAACAAGAAAACTGGAAATTGAGAACCGAAGTTTGTTGTTTAAAAACTGAAATAGCAAGGTTGCATTCTGTATACAATCACTATTAAAAACTCGAACAAATAACTAAAGAATTTTAATTAATATTATTATCGACGACTGGAGAGGGCGCTTACGGTTGCGGCGGTTTTTCTTTACGATGGCGACTTCTGAATGAGAGTGACGTTGCTTTTATTCTCCCGTGCATTATTTTACCTCAGGGACAAAACTTTCGAACATTTGTATGTTTCATCCTCTTGTAATTATAAATGTAAATATATCTTAAACGTACACTTTGAAACTCAACAAAAAGTTGCCTATGTGTTTGTATGTAAGTATAGTTAAAACTGTTAAACTTGTTGTTTGTGAAACTTCTCGAATTTGGTTAAGGGAGACATAATATTTTACGTTTTAGTTTAACCGACTGGGCCAACTTTTACGAAGATCAGGGTCTATTTGTTACAATTATAATTTTGACAACTTATGCTAATTTTTATACACTGCTTACGAACAACGTTGTGTACCACCACACAAATAATTTTTAAATTACCGACATTAATTTAGAAGAAAACATTATTATTAGCAACACTACTATTTGAAACAATAACTATTTTATTGTGTTGCCAATAATTCAGTTAAACTTGCCTAAGTCAAATGTTGTAGGCCTGAAAAATTGTTTAGTAATGAAAGAGAAAATATATTCGACTTAAGAAATCAACTTATACAAAGTCGACTTAGATATGTTTGCCAAAAAAAAACTGAAATTAATTTGCTGCGATTAACGTTATAAGATGCATTCCCACATGTAACCACCGAAATGAAATAAATGGGTGTCTGTCCGTGTGGCAGGCGTGACTGACAAAATGCTGCGGCGATGACTGCGGGACTTGTGTCCCATTTTGAATCTCCGCCCTTTAAAAAGTCGTTGAGTAAACGGCCAGTATATGTTCAAATTTTAAACTACACTATATTTTTATTTAATAAGTGTTCGTATGGTTTTATATTATTTTATATTTTAGGTGCCAAATTACAAGGTTTTCATTAATTTTATTTAATTACAATAATTTTGCAATGCCATTAATTATTGCCAGATTTGAAATTTGCCAAACTGAAATATAGATACAATTAGTAAAATAGAGATAATTAAAGAATGTGAAACATTCGATAGGAAATGTTAATTTTATTAAAAATATAACTGTAAGTAAAACTAGATTTGTTCACATTACCAAATACACAAATATTTGGAGCACGTAATCATATTTTTGCTCAGGGTGCTATCACGTAATATTGGAAATACTGTCAATTTTTTTTGGCTCGATCCTGTAGCCAAGGTAATACCTTACTCGGAATTACTCGTTTCCAATACTAATCCATAGGCCTGTTACATTCATCAACAGTTTTGATGTATAATATTTCTTGATTTTGTAACTATCATTATATTTGTTGGTCTCTATTTAGTTACACTTAATATAACGAACTTTACGAAAAAAAAACATTTAGATATAGTTTTCCCACTTTATACAATTTCTTCCAGGAGAGACTTTATTCAGTACCGGAGGCCCTGAGTTATTTTTACTAATTCGTAGTTTTGATGTAATATTTCTTTTTTTGTAACTCGCATTACATTTTCTTGAATAAATTTTGTTACACTTAATTTAACGAACATATATTTCTAGATAT
>JAOTQE010077295.1:0-16125 GCA_025631205.1 Nesometra sesokonis
AATTATGATAGGTAAAATGAATCGTAAACATTCTGAAATAGGGCTGAATATACTTTTTATGATAAACTAAAACATATTAGGAAGATAATTTTTTGGGTGAACCTACCCTTTAATGGAAATAGATTACTGTAGTAACTGCAGTAGAATAATTTTGACATGGTCCCTAATACATAATGAGTGTTGGCTGTCCTATAACTGTGTGATAAAATGTCCCTAACGGCAGGGATTCGAACCTGTGACCTCTTGCTGTTAGGGTCAATTTAAGAATCTGCATTTGGATTATTGATTTAATTAATCACAGCTGTTAGTGAATTGTGTATTTGAGTAGAACTGGTACATTCATACAATGTAGAGATTGACTACAATAAAAAAAAATCAAATAGAAATGCATATTCTTTACAGTTTGACACTAAAATCATCCAGGTATGATTAGCGGTCATTTCGGCTCATAAAGTAGTGCTTCCAGAGATTTTTTAAATTTGATTGTCCATACATCAATCATCCGTACCAAATTTAGCACTTTTGTCATTTGTGTAACCATCCTGAAGCAAGCTGATAGCTCTGTGAATTTAATCTATTAATAGATTACTGTGATGCCAATGGTCTCTTTATTAATACCGACAAAACTAAAATTGATAAATTTCGATGCGGTGGACGCCTTGGTTCCTGGGACAGTATTGTGTGTGGCTCTTCAAATATTGAGTTTGTCTGAATTTATATATTTAGGAGTTGTTTTTAGAACAAAAGGGGATATAACGGACATCTTGAATATATGAAAAAGAAAGGAATCTCCGTGTGTGCCAGGATTGCCATAAATATGCCCCTAAATAAAATGTCATTGATCTCACTGGAGAGACTTCTTTTCAGTGATTGTACCCTCAGCAACGTATGGTCTACGAGCCATTGCTGATAAACTTACTCCTGTTGATTTTGAGTATTTGACCCTAGTGCAATGTCGTCTCTTAAAACATTGGTGGGGGGTTTCTAAATTTAGTTCAAACACCCATCTCCTTAAAGAGTCAGGCTGCATTGGTGCTTGAGCTATAACTCGCCCCTCCCATCTCTAAGAGAAAACTTGGACTCTTGTCCCGATGTCACCTTGCTCCGTGGTCTTGCCAGAAAAGCAATGGGCAGGTGGTCTGGCATGGCCTTTCATAATCGGTGGTGCAGCAACTTAAGTTGTCACCATCTGACAAACTTAAGTTGCTGTAAACTATGTGGCTGGTCATCAGGCCTCACAAGACAACACCTTGTTTGCCTATGGATCACGGTGGACACGAGTGTCCGCTCCAACATCATCAGGGTTGAAAAGTTGCTGTATGCAATTAAATGTCAAAAACCAGGATGTTGACTGGTTAATTGCTTCATTTCTAATTTATCCGCATTGTAATTTTACTTTCACTGTAAATTTTTATCTTCGGCTTACGAGCCGAATCATTCAGAAAGTGAATAAAATGCATGAGAACAACATCAACAACAACAATTTGGGTAGAAAAGCAACATAGAGTCCGACCACAAAAATTGTACAACAAAATATAAATCACCTGTACAGTACAAAAAAATCACCTTGCCACCTTGACCTCTCAAGATGGAGTTGAGGAGGTTCAAAGGAAATGAGATATTTTAGGATTAGTTCCAGACTAAAGACAGATTTACTAAAATCTTTTCCAAGTGAAGATTAAAAAAGACCGTCATGATTATCTACCAAGATGGAAATAAAGTTTGTCTAGACTGTTAACACAAATGATTTTAAAAAAAAATGTTTTTACCTCTAAGAAAATTAAAAACCAAAGAAACTGGAGGATTTCAAAGATGTATGGAGTTTTCGAAAAGGAAATTTTACTTTAGCATATTTGATTTTTTATTTACAATTATTTTTAATCACTCTACTGACTGTGGATTGCCATAGCATACTGTATTTCTATTCTTCTATCTGTATTGATATTAATATTTTTTCATAATTTGACACACCCTGTATCATAATATTCTAAAATGCAATTTTAAAAACTACACAATATAATAATGATAAAATTATGTACACTGTATCCACTATACTATCGTTCACATCAATCTACATCCACTTTTGGTCTGGCCTCGGAGCCACCTTATTGCCACCTTTAGATAAACATTCTTCATCAATACCTCTACGAGTGCCAGAATGCTATTGTCGAAACTCAGTACCATTCTATCATTGCAATTATTCTAGATTAAACAAAGATTTTTCAGTTCGTATTATTTAACATGGTAGAATATAAAACCAACAAATAGTGTTATATATTTTATATATAATTACATTTTTCAAGGAAAAGTGACCATGGAAATCTTATTGACCTCTAGAAGATACTTAATAAGAATAGTTTGAAGGATACAATATATTTCAGGATTATCACAGATTAAAGAAGGATTTACTAAATCCTTTCCATGATGAGATTAAACAAAAGCAATCCACTTCGGGATCTAACATTATATGCAGCATATACACAAACTGGCCTAAATTGAAACCACAAATATCTATAGATATATTAAAATTGGAAATTATTTTATTACCCATTTTTAAAAACTAAAATTAAATACGTAAATTATCGCGAGTTCTTAAAACAACAGGCTGAATTTAAGAGTTAATCGAAAAGAATTGATATATTAAATATTTCAGGATTTGTACAAAAACAGATTTCAAACAAAGTTTAAAGAAAGGTATGGGAATACAAATCATTTGTTTGGTACACTTGAAACTGGGCACAAAAATTATACCAATACTATTATATAATATACAGGAATTCACTTAAATTCGCTAAAGATTCTGTCAAAAGGACAATGAATTGTAGATACATGCAACAACATACAAAATGAATGCCATTTGAATTATAAGTTTTAATATCCGAGAGAAGGGCAGAAATGGGCTAATATTTAAATTATAAGAGAAGGAGTAAATCTAGAGTGCAGAAAGCAGGGATGAGATGATGGTTGATCATGCAGTGCTGACGAGATGTTTGTTTTGTCAGGTCTCCCGTCATTTTATGAATTTCCGAGGAAATCAATGTATGGGTATATGAGTACACTGTATGCCTTTGACAACATTTTGGTAATTACAATCCTTGAAAATAAATGTATAAAAAATTGATTACAGTTGACCCTTCCGTAAGCGGACACCCTCGGGTCCGAGAAAAGTGTCCGCTTACGGGAGGTGTCCGCTTAGGAGAATTTTGCCCGATAGAGGGCCAAAGTTGTAAATTTGTGTATAAGCCCTTTAGCCTCATATTTCGCAGTCTTCTCAACACCGCATTCTATATTTTATTAAATTATTGTTTATCATTTAAGAAAATAGTTCAGTAATATGATTTTCAGCCATTACAGAATAAGGATGATTTTGTACAGACATTTGTATTCATTGTATCAAAAAATCACTAAATTTTCCAGAATGTCCGCTTAAGGAGTTAAATTAACATACAAAAAAATCTAAATGTTAAGACAAAAAGTGTCCGTGAACGTTTATGGGAGGTGTCCGCTTACGGGAGGTACCAAATACACTGATTAGGTAGGAAGAACAAACGGATCTTTGAATTAGTGTCTGTTATGGGAGGCGTGCACTTACGAGAGGTGTCCGCACAGGGAGGTTCAACTGTAATCTACTTTATGTAAATAAGTAATATAGGTTTTCATGTAGTTTATTAATATTATTACAAAGTACCATTACCGGTAGTACTTTTTTTCTCACATTATTTGTTTTCAAGTTTTATGTATTATTGATATGGACCATGAGTCTGAAGTAAAGTTGAAATGAATGAACTGCGAAGGGACAACCATAGTAATAAAAGCATGGATATCACATTAAACTTTCATACTAAAGATGAACTGATTGTAAGACTAGCCTTGGAGGAAATGATGTATTACAAGATTACCACAGACAAAAGATGGATTTACTAAATCCCCTTCCAAGTCAAGATTAAACAAAGTTTATCTACTTACAAATCTTTAATGGAAACAAAAAAACACCACATTAAATTCTTCACCTTGGAACTGACTGTAAAAGTTAAATAAGAACTAATACCAGTCAGTATACAAAACAACACTTCGAAGTTATGGATCAATGAAGTGTACTAGGTAAATATCAAACAGGATCAAAACAACCAACATTTGTCTTAATATGCAAAATACTATCAAAAAGGAATAGTAGATATGCATTTATTAAATAGATTTACTTATTCCATAGTAAAAAAAATGTGACCACAACCTCCCAATGTCGTTTAAAAGGTGTAATACCCTATACTACAGCTGCAACATAATGAAATGGATTGTATTCCATAGGTGTTTGTTCCGATGACTGGGGGTAGTAACTGTGAAGCACTTAAAGGACTTGGCAAAAAGTGCTAAAATAAATGTCACATATTATTATTATTACTTGGGACATGTAAATACACTTCTTTAATAATATCAAGGTGTAAAAACCCTTACTAAAATTTCAAAGCCGAGAGCAGGTGGCGCAGCAGTTGCGGTTCAGAATCCCAATCGAGAGGTCGGTTGATCAAGACTCACGCCAGTTGCTTGTGCACCTGAGCAACGTACTTTACTCACATTGCTTCAGTCTACTCAGCTGTATGATGGGTATCAGCAAATTGCTGGGAAGTAACCTGCGGTGGACTAGCGTCCTATCCAGGGGGAGTATCATACTCTCATCCGCCTCATACTACTGAAACTGGAAATAAGCTCCAGTCCTATGAGCCTTCAGGCTCGGACAATGGATTTACTTTTTTTTTTACAATTTCAAAGTGTAACTATCCCTTTCTAAACCAGGGAGGGGTGTCAACCATGTCAAACAATTAAATAGTTGTCGCTTTGGTGCCATGGATGTTAGTTTGAAGATGGTTTAGCCTATGCGGTGCTTCAATTATTATTAGCAAACTAAAAGAGGAATTTCTGGTGTGAACAATGGATTTTTGCACTGTTTAACCAGTCCCAAAATATAGTATAGAACACCGAGTACTTATATAAAGTTTTGTTTTCTGTTTATGGGCTACCATTTACAAACATTGCAATTTTTAGAATTTGCCCTTATTTAAGAAATTATTCTGAATTAACTAAGATTTATAAGAGATAAATTTGTACATTAAATTTTATTCAATTATTAAATCTCACAGAGCTACGACCTTGTGAAGACCATGTGATCGGGTGTGTTTTGGACTCAGCACATGGTAGGGAATGTTTGTAAGCGATCTCACCACCAACAACCATATTCGTAGATTAGAAGGTAAAGAAAAGGGAACTTCCGTGAATTCAGATCTCGTCTTCAAGGACCACGCTGACTTCAGAGACTAGCTTAACATATTTCTGACTGCAATATGACTATACGATGACTAAATTTGGTCCTGGGCAGCCTGGAAGACCGTCCAAACTTTTTTGAACATTCTAAAACAGTCGGGGCCGGATGGAGACCTATGTTACGATTTTTTAGGATTGTTCACGACTGCATTGGGGACCCTGCTACAATATTAACAGGACCTCCACGTCCACATCACAACTCATTTTTTTTGTTCGATCGCCATGGTCCCTACAAGATTGTAGCTCTGTGTGAGGGGGGTTGACACACATTTGGGGACTGGAATCCAGCCTAATACACTGTATGATTGTGGAATGTAAGTAATTTTTATGGTTAAATATTTATATAGCGCAAAATAGCCTCTATGCGCTTTAAGTGAAAAAGGAAAAAAATAATCAGAAAGAACTAAATAGGAAAGTTCTCAAACGATGTTTGAAAACAGAAACAGAGGACGAATAAACAATGGTAAAGAGTCCCATAACTTAGGTGCAGTAACCTTGAAGGATCTTTGATTGGAGAAAATATTTTCATGACTTGACTGTCCCATTCAATGAGGCAAAGCCAAATTGAATGGAACAGTAAATTTTCAACAAATGAAAATATGTTTTCCATTAAATGAATTATTTTATAACACTTCTTATCTGCTATCCCAAAGCTAAATAGTAAATTTGTTATTTTATCTTTTTACACAATACCCAATGCTGAAATCGTGTATTTGATGCCAAAACACCCTGTACAGGATGTTGCATATTTAATTATTTGTTATTGGGCCTATTGCATCACAAAAAAAACATAAAAAAGGCTGGCCATTGAATGGAACCATTGGATATAACTTTTGCCATTGAATGGAACAAAATTACCACTGTCATGTGATAGGAAATTAACCAATCAAATGGCAAGTATATACATAGGTGCATTATAATGCAAATTATAACTATAAATTAGACTTACAAAATAATCAACATTAAATTTTTGATTTGTGTTATTCCAACAACATAGAAAATTACACAATACTACCTTATAAATGTTAAGACAAACAATTATTTGTACTACGTTCATTCATAAAAATTAACAACAGGCAAAAAGAAATTGGAATAAATTCTATTACAGCTGGCTTTCTTGTGACACAAATATACAAATCAGATTTAATATTTAACTAGAAGAATTAAAAAAAAAACTAAATGAAGGCTATATTCATATGAGTACATAAACTTTAAAAAATATAATTTACTATGTTTAAGTTTTTAAATTGTAAATTACACAAGTTCGAAAATGTGTGACAAGAAATGTGATATTCAAACATGTGGTTGGGGCACATACAGGATTTTATGGGTGGGGTGTGTAAAAGCTGAAGGCACATCGCCCCCCCCCCCCTGGTTCGGACCGTGTTGAGAAATTTATAAAATAGAGAGCTTTCAAATTGCAATGTGTGTGTCATTGATATCGATTTAACATAGAACGCACAAGATTCCAGTCAAGGCTGAGCTTTCCACGTCATGACAAATCAAAAGCTCACTAATATCTCCCTCTAGATGCCCAGAAATTGACTCTAAAGTAGCTTATCTATATCGGGTGGCCCAACCCCCCCCCCCCAAAGAAAAACGTCACTAAATTCAAACCCCTGCGTACTCCCATATGCAATAAACTAGCTTCTTGAAAATCTGCACACATACACAGTTAGGTATTGCCTATAAATTCACAAAGTTCAAAGGTCTTTGGTCGAACCGTTTCGTCACAGTGAAAATTTTAAAAACCCATGTCGAAAATTAAAGTACCGGAATGAAGGTTGGTTTAACACAAACTGTGTAAAGTCTCTTTTTCCATGAAGAAATGCAGTGCCACAGATTTCCCCCAGCCCCTGACATTTTTTTCTTCAGTTCGTCTATAAATTTTTTGTTGAAACACATAATTGTGGTCTGGGTGAAATTTTGGCACTGTGCCATGACACCTGCCATCTGGAGCATTATTTTTTGACTACACATTTAATTTTTTTTTCACTGTGACAAAAGTACCAAATGCAGAACATTGTCATTTTTAGCATTTAAAGACAAAGACCTAATGGACATATTGCCAAATGTTCAGCCTTGTACTGTAGAAACACCAGAGCTAGTGAAGTTGGAAATAAGTGACATTTTTTTGGGGGGTCACCCGATATATCTATCATTTTTCTCTGAATATAATTTAGAGGTGTGAGAAGGTACTCCAATTATGTCAACAATAATTTAGCATATCACATTGAATGCCAGGTAAAATGATTTTAATATCACCTTGTACAAAGGATCTCAAGGCATTGTGAAAAAGATGTTACACATTATGAAAATAGCTTAAAAATAAAATCAATGGAACTAATTAGTATGTCGTTTTTTTAATTAGTACATTTAAAGATCTTATAACAAATTGTATATTTTGGGAATATTTATTTGAAACAATAATAATAAGCACATTTAAATAATATAAAATAAATAGTTTACGCGGGAATATTTTACTAATATGTCTAACAAATTAACAATACATTGTTTGGAAAGTCTAGATATCCATATAAATGGTTTTCAATATTATAAGACAGTGTCACAGCATGTACTGTTATTATATGTAAATATATTTTTTACAAGGGGTTTAATGATACTATGTCTCTTGATCTACTCCAAAGAAAAAAAAGATAAGGGATCATGTCAAAATTATTATACTGCAGTAATCTATTGCTATTAAGTCTACAGCAGTTACTGCAGTAATATATTTCTATTAAGTCAACTGCAGTTATTGTAGTAATCTATTGCTATTAAGTCTACAGCAGTTAGTGCAGTAATCTATTGCTATTAAGTCAACTGCAGTTACTGCAGTAATCTAATGTTATTAACTTTACTGCAGTTACTGCAGTAATCCAGGGCATTTTCTTTGGTGACTGCATTGACACACAAGGCCTCATCATGTTTTTAGTAATTCTCTTTCCAGTATATTGAACTAATACGGTTTAACTGAATTATTGCAGAAACTGCAGCAGGATAATTTTGACATTATTCAGGAAAAACTACTGTACTGATGCAGATATAAGAACGTTGTTAACTTCCGAGTGAATTACATTAAAAATGAAAAACCTGAGTATAAGCTCACCCACTAATTTGAAGAAATCCAAGTGCAGTTATAAATTGTGTAAAAAATATTAGTGTAGTTGGCAATTTTCTTCGGATATAAGCCCACTGTTAATTATCTGTGAATTCCCACATATTTAATAAAAAGTATTATACGAATTTGCTTAAGGCAATTCAAATGGTAAACAAAATTTGCATTATGCAACTATGATTTTGTAACCTTTTGCACTACAAGCAACTGTTAATTATCTGTGAATTGCCACATACTAATAAAGAAAATTATGAGGGTAAGTGGAATTTGCTTCGGGCAAATAAAGTGGTGCTGAACAAAATCTACATTGGGCAACCATAATTTTATAATTTGTTGCCCAACAGGCAACTGTTAAATCAGCCTGTAAACTGCCACTTTTTTTAAAAATTAGAAAATTGTTTTGACAAAGGTGGAGAAGGAAGAGGAATCAGATGAAGATTTTCATTGTTTAGATGTGCCAATTCTGAAATAGGACAGACATGCTACGCTTTGAATTTATCTTCTGTGCCTATAATTTGGTGGATTCACTATACGGTAGGTCACCTATCGGTTTCGATGACAGGCTGAAATCCACTGCCTTATGGGAAAAAGGTCGGCATTGACCAAAAGGCGGAGCTAAGCGGCCTGGGAGCTACCCTGTATGCTTTTTCTTACGTCTACAACTAGGAAAAGTAAACATTTCTTTTATATTTTCTTTTGATATTTAGACAGTTTTCCTTGAATTCTTTCTCCGCGTTTAGTATGATTTTCAATTGTGAAGCGTCAGAATGCTATTCGCACACTGCCAAGAAATACCCTTGGATGGAAAAAATATGATGGGTGAAATGGCCCTGCAACAATGCCGAGGTGGAAGAAATTTATCCACCATGGAGGCAAAAGCAAAGCTGGTGTGGATGATGAAAAATAACAAAACGATCAAGACTTTTTTTGAGTTCGACAATCCGTATTCGCCGGAAGACATCTAGGGGGTCTGCCATTTTTGGAATCCGCGCCAGGGCCTGGTTGCCAGCATCTATGTCGACCCTGAAGTTGGATTTCGGCCTGTCCACTGAAACCGATAGGTGGTGAACTGTATCGTGAATCCCCCAAATTAACGATAAAGGATGTGAAGTGAGTGTTACAAACACAGTGGCTAGAGAGTCCGGTAATGAACACTATCTTTGCAATGATAAATTTGAGTTTATGGTGGCTGGCCTATCGAGGGACACTAAGCATTGTAAAGACAGCATGCAGTACTGGACATCTAGCCATGGCATTAAAAAAAATCTACCTAAACATGTTCAAGGCTAGAAGAAACGAAAATAAAACAGAACACAATTTGCACTTTGTTGAAAAAAATATAGAATAACAAAATGTCCAATTAGAAGAATCTATACAAGTTTTTTAGCTTCAAAAAAGCTCTTTAGATGCCTCATCTGCCAAAATCCAGTGATAAGTAAAATACCAGTCTGTCCCAGAGACCACCACAGTACCCGTTGGTTTGTGCTTTCGCTTGTATGCCTGAATCTCTCCTCACGATACTGAAATAAAACAATTACATTTTATAATATGCTTGTTTTTTTGTAGATATTATTTATATGATAAATGCTTTCAGTTGTGAAGTGGACACCCTCGGGTCCGGGAAAAGTGTCTACTTGCGGGAGGTGATCACTTACATGTGGTAGCACGCCTCGAATTTGGGCCGTGTAGGGGCAAGGCCATTTTTGGCTTGATTTTAAGCGATACAACAGGGCACCTGATGCCATTTTGTTCAAATTGTATCCTTATGTTATTACTTAAAATAAGGGGCACCAAGGCGAAAGTGGCTTTTATGATGGTCAAATTTTGAAGGCACAGAGGCCAAATGAGAGGGCATCGGCGGCAAATGGCCTTGGTGCCTTGGTTAAATTTTAGCCTTGGTACACGTCCTACATTTCATGGCTTTCTTAATGCGGAGGGCTCTCAATTGTTTTGACACCACAATTTATATTTTACTAAATATTTTTTTTTAAGATTAGGTAGTTCAGTATTATGATTTTCAGTCACTACAGTACAAGAATTTTGTATAGTATTTGTGGCTGCTTATGGGATGTTAATTATCACACAAAAATTTAAATTTTAATTAAATGTTTTTTGCACCACTTTTGAATGGATGTGCATGAAATTGTGTACTCAGAGGTGATTAAGAAAGTATAATGGACAATGGACAAACTTTCATTTATTGGACAAACTTTCATTCCTGATGATGACATAATTTATGTCGAAATATTGAATCTTGTCACGATGGCGTGTATCTCATTGCTTGGAGTATGCATTATACTTTCTTACCAGAGGTGAATATCAACTAATGCTCAAATGTTTATAGCACAGGGTGTCCTTTAGACAGACAAAAAAGGGGTTGCATAAAGTCCTGCAAAATACAACTAGTAGTACTAAATGGATGTATGGAGCATTCAGTTAACCCATTGTTTAACAGCACCATTCTAACGAAAGAAGTTTGTGAAGTCGATTTGCACCACAGTAGGGACTAATAGTTTTTTTTTCAGAAACATTTTAGTTTTGTACGAATCCACATTCTACAATCTGAAAGGTCCACTAATCAACTTCAAGAAAGTAGAATGCATACTCTAAGCAATGAGATACACGACATTTTGACAGGATTTAATATTTCAACATAAATTATGTCATCATTAGGAATGATGATGACATAATTTATGTCCTGGTGATGACAATTTATGTCGAAATATTGAATCCTGTCACAATGGCGTGTATCTCATTGCTTGGAGTATGCATTGTACTTTCTTAATCCACATTCTAATTATCTGTAACTGTTTATTTCATTGGCTCTTCCAATTGTTTTTTTTTATGTACAAAAAATATCTTAGACTGTTCAATCTATTCCATGTGCCCTACTAATGGTAGAGTAATTAATGGAATGGTTTCACACTCCAAAATAAAACAAATAATCAGAGGTAATTGCAGTTAAACTTGATCTAGGCCTAGTACCTGATGTATTCTTAGCTGTAATTATATGGGGCAAGGCATGGCAAAACCACCAAGTTGTCGGAAAATTGAAAAATGGAGTTAATAATGAAACCTTAATACACTTGTGGTAAGCTATAAATTGAGGGTTCAATTATTTACTAGTAAATCGGACAATTATAAACAAAGTTATTAAACAAAATTAACCAAAATTTTCTATGTACTTGTTTATAATTCTTGTTTTTAATTGTCTTATTTCTCAATTACTTCCTGTGCGACAACTTAGTGGGTTTGCCATGCCTTATTATTGCTGCAAGGGAGGATCAAGGATTATGTTAAGGGGAAGGGCACTATGCACTATTCCTGATCAAGGTAAGTATGTTACATGTTTTAAATTTGACAGGTAACAAAAAAAATTATTTGCCATAATTCGCATGTTTTTGCCTACTGTATATTTTTGTCTATCAGTTCTATGACGATTTCAGTGGGGGTGGGGGTGCCCTCTAAATCTGCCCGTTATAATTGTGATGTGTACTATCAAACATACCCTTTGATAAATCTGTTCTTTGTGTACTTGTTCCACTTGATCTAGTAGTTGGCATATTGTTAGCTTTAATATTATATTATTACTATATTTTTGATGTGTACTATTACACATAGCCTTTGATAATTCTTTCTTTCTGTACTTGTTCCACTTGATCTAGTAATTGGCATATTGTTAGCTGTAATATTATATTATTGCTATATCTGTGATGTGAACTATTATACATAGTCTTGATAATTCTCTTCTTTCTGTACTGGTTCCATTTGATCTAGAGTGGATGTATTGTTAGGTTGTTATACCTGTGTTGTATACTACTATACCTACCCTTTGATAATTCTGTTCTTTCTGTACTTGTTCCACTTGATCTAGTAGTTGTCGTATTCTTAGCTGTAATTCTGTCATCTTGTCTTTTTCTTGTATTTGATTGTAATCATTAGCATGTTCTCCTACCTCAATTTCAAGATGAATCCTCTGGAAAAAATAATGAAAAACATTTTTATTCCATAGATTCAAGCAGCTAGTGCAGTTGTCCTAGACTTTCTAAAAATGTTGTAGTGATTTTGTAATCAAAAGCAAGGATTCATATTCCTGATGATGTTGCTGCTGTTTTAAATTAAGACACAACAGAATTTTTGTGTGTACAGCATATAGAACAAAATAATTCTCTAATTTACTTAATGGTATATTACAGTAGTGCGAGACAGATGCATAAGTTGGATTGCGGTATGCAGTTTTATTAGATAAAAGTGCAGACATTCTATGCTTGGAGAATGTAAAGCATACATGTTTATCTTTTTTAAAAATTACTGGCAGATAAAATCCTTGCTACTTAGAATAAATTCTAATCACAAATAAACAAAACAAATCTGTCATTTGTAATTTTTGTTATGCGGAACAATCTTTTGCAGTAGACTCGGAATCTGGATACTGTTGTTGAAAATGTACAGACGATATATGTGAGGTATCAAAACAAACAGTCATGCCCTTGATGAGATAAAATTGGGATAACCTTAAAAATAGGTCTCAAGTCCTATTTTATAGATATTTTATTTTAATTCAATTCAATAGAGCATTTCTTTCGAGCAAATGTATGAAAATACAGTAATTAGTAAAACAAATGAAAATGTCATTAATTATTGTAAGTCAGTATTGCATTAGTTGAGTGTGAAGAAAATATTTCTTCCAAGTCTTGGTGCTGCATAGTGCAATAAAAAGCAAGATTTTTATTATTCTCTTACCATTTTTCCACTGTTGAACATACCCCATTTGGTACTATTTGAGTAAAGGCATATCAAATGCTCTCCTGGTGTATGTGATGTAAAAGTAAAACGTCCTTTATCGCTATAAACTTTCGATAAGAGAATTTTATCATCAGGATCTTTAACTTCAACATGCATGCCAATTCCAGGACTAGATGGAAGGAAGTCATTGATATTCTTATCATATAACTGGGTCTTGTAATTTCCTGCAATAAAAAACATTACATGCATATTATTATTATACAAACGTATACACTGGGTTGTGAATGGAGGGGTGTTATTCCAAGGGATCAAAATGGCTGGAAGCCAGGTGCTATTCACGTTAAAAGAACATGGTTTCACGCCGCACATCTAAGCAGACACAAACATGGGGGACAGCGATAAGAAACAGTACAGTACAATGTACAGTAGATCACGGTAGCATACTTTGAAAATAAGGAAAATGAGAGAAAAAATAAACTACCAAGAAACATCTGAAAAACCAAATTTCATCAACAATAATACAAAGCATGCATTAAAAACAAATCTTCATGAACAGTCAATTAATGGCACTGAATGGAGTCTTGGGGCCAATAAACACATAGAATATATCCTTCTCAGCGGCTGATTTACATTTACAAATTAGTGAAAATTGTAAACTGAGAGTGTACCTGATGGCCATATGGTTAAGTCTGCTGGCAATACTAACCGAATCATTCATGCAGGAAAGCATCTTGAGTTTGTGGTTCAAGTGCTAGATCTGACAAATTCATAACACTTGTTTTTTATTCCAAAATTCCATTAAGGAGGATTTCTTCAGGCTGATGTTCAACTTCCCACCACTTACAAGATGAGAACTGTCATTCTTTCTAATAAACACATCTCGTTATGAGGCTTAGAGAGCAGCACTGTTAGGTTGTGAGAAAGAAACCAGCCCTGGGATCACAGGATTGGAAGAAAGCCATGTTAATTACCAAGTTAAACAACCCCCATTCCACTGACCATCTGAACAACATCGGAATCCAATCTGACCAGAATTTTGCAAAAAATAGAGCGTTCAGATGAGTTCCGATGAAAAATCACCCGATATCCACTTTTTTAGTTCCAATTTTCTAAAAAATCCTATAGAGACCCAACACTGATTGGTGCAATCAGATGAAAGACTGATAACGGCCCAGTGTCTGTCCGGCATTTTCATCGACGTCGTCGGACTGATCTGATTACGGGCGGATTGTTATCCGAGAGTGTCCAGACAGTAATCTGACACTCCCAACACTCTTCCGACACCAATCCGACATATCCGTTACTTATCTGACATTGACTCAATACTGGTCGGATTTGTCATCAAATTTTGCAGCTGAGTATAAAAGCAGGCTACATTTTCCACATTTTGACAGAACTAAATTTTGGATCATTGTCAATGTGTTTGCTGCGCTGCAGTCCTAGACTTTGTCCATTTTCTCCAACAACAAACTGCATGTTTACTAGATAGATGATACAATAAATCTTGCTTACGCTAACGCTAGCCGTTTGCCAAGTTGCCAATTGCTACTGGAATTCTCATTTGGCGCAAATAAAAATGCCCTCCTCCGCCAAATTGGCGAAAACGAAAATCTCCAAAAATGGGTTAGATTTCGTCAACTTTTCTTCAGCCAGGCTAGGCTATCGATCAACATAACCATCGCGATCCATCGTCAGACAACATAAATCACGATACAAACGATAGGCCTACTCGTGTAGCATCCTCGCTGACAGGGTTTTTCCAACTACAGTACATTATATCACACATTTTATCTGCACAGCGGTAACTCGAGCGAGCCTGCATAGAGCATGCGTGAGCGGCCTGTCACGTGGTATAATCACGTCAAATTCTTTAAAATTATACGCTTTTAATTAAACATAAGCATTTGTTCACACTCTAAATATGTTCGATAATATTTTATTGCAATTAAGAACTTTCTATAAACATTTTTATTTAAAAGTCTAGGCTACGGGCTTTCCAACTACAGTATTGCGCGGAATAGCTAGCTAGTATCGGTAACTCGAGCGGATTGAGACAGCACGCTTCATCGGCCTGTCACGTGGTATAATTATGTGCTATTATTCATGTCAAATTATTTAACATTAACACGTTTATAATTAAACATAAATATTTTATCGCAAATAATAACTTACTATAAATATTTTAATTGTTTAAAATTCCGATATTATTCTACGGGTGGCTCGAGGGGAAAACAGCGGCCTGTCACGTGGGGAATTCGTCACGTGGTATAATTAAATTATTTAGATTTACGTTAACCTTATAAATTTAATTAAACATAAACATGTGTTCACACTCTAATTATGTTCGTCCGATAATGTTTTATTGCAAATAAGGATTTTCTACAAACTTTTTTTTTTAATTCCGATAAAAAGCGACGTATTTTTAGAAAAGTGATGAGGGCGCTAATTATTATTATTTTTTTTTTTTTTTTGTGGCCGCGGCCGGATTTTGTAAACATCTGGACATCGGATGTACAAATTACCGGGTGTACGATCGTATTTTTTTCGCCTTGTAATTTTCAAAGTAAGATCTGTTTCATTCATACCAGACAAACAATTCGCATTTCGCTAATTTGACACCATTTTTAGGCTTAGCAACCGTCCGTGATCCGTTTCTGCCAGGCTAGGCCTTAGGCATGTTGAGGCTAGGCCTTAGGCATGTTGAATAGCGAAATATGACGGCACATGTGTCGATATGTTGATGGATTTTGAGGGACATTTAACCACAGTTTATTTAATGAATATAAAGCATAATCGTAACACACAACATATACATGTAATATGTATTTACCTTGATTTACCTTGATGCATCGAGACTTAGAGCAAGCTCATTTGTCCCTCTTGGTACATACGTAGATCTTCAGGAACATACGGGCTGAATTTTAATAGTTGGCCAGACCAGTTTA
>JAOTQE010077306.1:0-16124 GCA_025631205.1 Nesometra sesokonis
TTGAACGATACAATCACATGAGCATTGTAATTTCCTGTATTGAGGATGAATAAAGTACTATCTGTATCTGTATATGTGGTATTTTAATTAGGGTTATAGACGATCGGGCCTAAGATGGATCGGGCCCAGTTTAATTGGGCCCGACTGTTCATTAAAATGGGGCGATCGCCTGGGCGTTGATCGTCGCTGAGCCCGAACGTCTTTATTTGAATGTGTGGGTCAACCAATCCAAGTAAAAGTTGCTAATTTATCGCAAAAATAGCATTTGTTTAACTTCTTTTTGTAATTAAGTGAACAAATAATAAATTATTTGATCAAAGTTTTGGTTTTAGTAATATAAAAAATTATGTTTGGAATGCGATATACAGTATTCATAACCATTGAGATGGGCCCGATCATCTCTATGTGGGCCCAATCATCTGTCACCCTTTCATTAAATTTAAATTACCTCAAATAAATTATAATATTTACTTAACAAATTTTCTAGTTTTATTTAAATGTTGAAGTTTATTTGTAAATTTGTGCATTTAATCTATTTTACTAATTTATTTCATTTAATTTATTGAACTTTATCAAAGTAATTTTATTTTATCAATATACTTTTTGTTATTTCATAATGTTCTCTACCAACAGTCATTTATTATTTATGCCATCAGCTATTGCATCAAAGTGGTATAACCTATTGTTGATCCCATTATATCCATCTGTCTCAGTGGCGGATGCAGACTTTTGGGGGAATTTGGGGGGAGGGTGGGGGTGCGGGTTGGCAGTAGAGAATCAAAGTTGTAGGGGGTCCGGGGGGCATGCTCCGCTGTGAAAATTTGGTCTTTAGATATCCAGAAATGGGGGCATGTTTTTGTCTTATGATTGCTCAATATTTTTCATTTTATAGACAATGCTAATCCGACTCTGCTTATGCTTCTTATGTGCTAATCTGAGGATATTTTGTGCTGCAATTCTCTGCATCTTTCTTTCTGTAACAACTCAATCAGGGGCGGATTTAAGGGGGGGGGGGTCCGGCCACGCCCCCCTCTTTCGGAAAGAAAAATATGATCAGTATTATTATATTGTCTATAAAACGAAAATATTCAGCAACAATTGATCCTTTAACACACCCCTGAGCCCAAAATTTCCCCGCGGAATGCATGTCCTGGACCCCCTAGAACTTTGACTCTCTATCGGCCCCCCTTTCCGTCCCCCCTTTCCTAAAAGTCTGCATCTGCCCCTGTCAACTATTTGATATTTTCACTCCTCCATGTGACTTTTACTATCATTCAGTCATCCAGACTTAACAAAATCTTTATCAATATCAATCCCTAATCCTCCTCTGTTTTTTCCAGTCAATGCTAAATTAAATCATCTGTTCTTACCATGTATCTGAAGAATTTGATCTACCTAATCTTCATGTCCTACAACAGTTTCTGGTTTACTCCTAGTCTCCTTACAACTTGCTCTTTGCTTTCTTTATCAGTCCATGAAGTGATCAAAATGTTCTAAGGAATCACAATTCACAACTCTCTACTACTACTACTTGCATTTCATCCTGCCTTTCATAAAAAAAAAACTTCCTTTGAGAGTTGAAAATCATTTAATTAATGGTTTTATCTTCCAGTGGTCTTGACATGGCTACCCTTCTAAAAAGCATTGGTTTCAGCGCTGATGTGCTTCAGTCAAAACTTGCTACGGGAGCCAGCACATTTGTTATTGCTTATGCTGTTCACAAAATGTTTGCGCCTGTTCGAATCGGAATTACTCTGACTGCTTGTCCCTTTCTTGTGCGTTATTTACGTCATATCAATGTTTTGAAGACCAGCAAATAGACTTAGGATACAATGGATGTAGACTACAACTACCTCTTAATACAAGTACTGCACATTAATTAAAGTAATATGTGATGTCTGAAATATTTCAATTTCATCCGCAGTGGCCTGGATGTGGCATCAATGTTGAGATTCATAGGATTCAGCGAAGATGTGATCGAAGCACGTTTGGCAACGAATGCAAGTACATTTGTGATTTCGTATGCAGTATATAAACTTTTCATGCCAGTTCGCTTAGGAATAACGCTAACTGTCGCACCGTTGTTGGTACAGTATCTACGTCGGATTAACATTTTGAAGCCACCAGTATGAAATTCATTAGACATTTATAAGTACATTTCTAATGTGATAAAAGTACATTTGGCAGTGGCATCCTAGAGCTTGTGTGGCCTTAGCAATGAGTGCTGTTGGGCCCTAAATCAAGAGAAATAATTCTAAGTTTAAAGCCCCGGGTGTGATGTCACTGTCAGTTTGACAATGAACACAAGTGATAATGCTGTTTGTTACAGTATTGCTTGCAGACTTACTGTATCACTAGCACATTGAATTCAAGTGTTGAAATCAGTGGTATGAAATTTATGAAGAGACCAAATTAGACAAGTATTTTTGTAATTTTGTTTACAACATGATGAAGGAATGTTGGGGCTCTAATAATCAAATGAAGTAGCACAATCCTTGTATATGATGCCACTGACATTTTGGCAATGAATGCAAGTACTGTACACTATTGCTAGTATTAGGCCTACAGCGTCTGTGTTTTATTCAAGGGCTGAGTTCAATGGTATAACATTGATGAGGAGACCAAGTTAGACAAATATTTGTATACATTTTTTGCAACATTTTCATGCTTACAAATGGTCTAGGTCTGGGTTTCAAGAACTTTTTTAAAGTTTGAAATAATAAAAGCAATGTAAATGAGGTCTCTATAAACTGAACTGTATAGAATACCAGACAAATGAACATTCCAAAGGGTTGCTGGTTTTGGGTAAGAGGATTGTGTATAATTTAATAAAAAAAAAGGTAAAAAAAAAAATTATTATGAAATGAAATTCTATGCACTTTGTAAGAGAGCTCGCAGACATTGTTGGACATTCAAGAGCAACCAAGAATCTATTTGGGGAACCTTCTGCTTAAATTATTAGATGATCTGTCACTTTCCACATAAAAAAATACTGTATGTACAGTAGGCAAGTAGAACGTGTCTGTGGAAACGAATATTTCTACAAGCTCTGTAATCATTAATATTTTTGGAATTTTATATATTTTGTGAATTTTATACACCAAGGATAACTCGTAAATGTTCATTTGTTTTTTTGGTCAATATACCGGGAGAAAATCCCCTACTCATTTCTCCAGATAATGCTGTACTGCATTCTTTTCAACATCCACGTCTTGTACTGTATCAGTTTCGGGAATTTATTTGCTAAAAAGTTGCACTATAAAGAGCAAAAAAATGATCGGAGTCACTTATAGCAACTCCTGTGCTAAAAAGAGTATTTGATTTCACGAATACGAGTAGGAATACAACTTTATTTTCAATTGTAAAATTACAAAAGAAAAGCATCTTCAGTTGGCAAAAACAAAAAAACAACAATTAACATTAAGAACATTAAAAACGGTTAAGTATTTGCAATTTGAAACATCAAAAATATAAAATATAATTTAGGCCTGATACATAAAATTGTATTGCACGAGTTGGCAAGGAAAAGTTGGTGCCTTACGTAAAAAAGATTCACTGGTAAGCATATTTTACCGTTATTTTGATTGTAATTTTTTTGTTAATATCACTTTTTTGGTATGCGAGTTGAAAATATGTATACCATCAAGAATAAAAATATTTTACTGTTATTTTGATGGCAATTTTTTTTTTCTGTTAATATCATCACCTTTTGGTATGCAAGTTGAAAAATATGTATACTATCATGAATAAACGATTTGCGGAGTCGCATAGTTTTGTTGGGGTGTTTAGCCTAAGTCCAGATCTATTATACAAAAATAGGTGATTAAGATAGTGAGTTTCAGCATTCATTATATGTAATAATAAGTGACATTTATATAGCGCTTATTGCCAAGGCCTTTAAGCGCTTCACAATTATTGCTCCAGTCAATGAGACAAACACCTATGGAATACAATCCATTCCATAATGTTGCAGCCGTAATCAGTGCATATGGCATTTGTACCTCCCAGGTACCCACTTAAACTCCTGGGTGGAGAGAGGCAATGTGGATAAAGTGTCTTGCCTAGGAACACAAACAGTCGACCAGAGTGAGCCCCGTGATTCCACAGTACAACAGTAGAGATGATTTTTTTTTCATATAATGATTTAAAATCAAAAAGTTCAACTCCGATTATCTTACTAGCTCTTTTACAGATTCTATTATATTTATCGTAGTCTTTGGCTAACAAATTTTGATAAAAGGTACATAAAGCAAAACAGGGGCGGATCTAGACATGTACTGTGACCTTCGCAAAACCCATGTGAAGAAGCTGGGGTCCCTGTGGTGAGGTACCAGAGTCTGAGGTCGTCTGACCTTCGCAATGGCGAACGATGCGAAGGTCTGGATCCGCGCCTGCAAAAGGTCATGACACTACGAATAACAGATTCGAAGAACAGTTGAATTAATGTATTATCAATACCTAACATTTTCATTTTACGTACGAAGTAAAGCCTTTGGTTTGCTTTTGAGTACATTTTATCCGCCTGCGGAGTCCAAGTTAATTTACTATCAACAATACATCCTAGGTATTTGTACTGATTAACTTATTCGATTTCTTTACTATTTATGGTGACGGGATTCAAAGAGTTATTTTTTATTCTAAAATCATGAATTAATTCTTTGGTCTTATGTTTAATTTTAGATTGCTTTGTTTACACCAGTTAACAAAAAGTAAAATATTATGTCGATATACCTCTTCATTGTTATCCGTATCACCAGAAATAAAACCTGAGACTACAGAGTCGTCTGCATACTTTAGCATGCAACATTCTTTAGAGTCAATTCAGAAATTACTAGTGAAAAAGACTGGAGAGATACCAACATTCAGTATTTTCTTGTAGTCACCAATGCAAGATCCATTTGACAAGTACATTATTAATTTCCATTTCAAACAGTCTACAGTAGTAGCAAGCAGTTCCGGCACAATAGTGTTAAAGGCACTAGAAAAGTAAAAAAGTAGTGAACGTACATATGTTCTCGGTTTATCTAGATGTTTGTATGCAATTTGAAGGTAAACTAGAATTTAGTTTAGCTTTGTCATTTATTATATTATTTGTTATTAATCTTTCAAGGCATTTAACATTTGATGTTATTGCGATAGGACAATAGTCATTTGAAACTTGGGGTTTTGCAATTTTCGGAACTGGACGAATAATTGATGTTTTCCAAATAATAGACTGTTTCTTCCAGAATACTACGGTTGAAAAATTTAGTTAAGATCGGGGCAATTTCCTGATTACATAGCCTGATGACTCTGTTACACATTCCGTCCGGACCAATGCTTTTACCAATTTTAGCTCTGGCAAAAAAATCTTACTAACAAAGTCTTCGTCGATTTTTATATTTGAACCAGGTGCTGAGAGTATCAAATTTGGTACGTCATGATACGAGGTCACATCAAGATCGTCATCAAAATGACAAAAGAAAACATTTAGCGCTTCTGCCAGTTCCAGTGAAGGTTCAGCTTTAGATGATGGGATTTTATAACCAGTTAGTGTCCAAAGCTTGCCAGGCAGCACAATGTTTGTTACTTTTAAATTTTTCCTCCATCGAAACTTTGTATTTTTCCTCGAGTTTAATTAATTTGTCAATCTCTTTTTCAAGAGCTTTTATTTCCAATCGACTGTTTTTTCTTTTGTAACAGGTGCTTAAGATTTTGGCTAATCCATCATTTTTCGTTTGGAAAAAATGTTTTGGTAATCGACACAGAATAGAGGCTGAACTTAATATTACTACACATTTTTGTACGTCATTGACAAGAAAATATGTTTTAACAATACAGTAAAACAAAATTTAAATTAACTGTATTTTTTTTAATGGGTCACTACCTTTGAAATAAATTTCATGTTTTTATCACTGTATGGTAAAAGAAAAAGAGGAAGACCAAGGTCAAGATGGAGAGATAAAATCACAAGACAATCGGGGACACCTGCTTGGACAGGCAAAACTATTAACAGAACTGAATGGCGAGATTTGGGAGAGGCCTTTTCCCAGCAGTGGTATGAAACAGGCTGATGATGAAATGATGATTAGTGCCAATATACCTTTGAAAAATCTAAAAGGCCAAAAAAATAAGCGTTGTCGGGTTAGTGCACGTCAATCTACACCTAGCGCGTCAATGTTTTTTTTTTCGTATAAACAACAGCACCAACTACAGTGCGAGGCTTCAATTTTGACTAATTTGAAATATTTTAACAAAAAAAAAAAACGCATTGCCATATCTGTTCTGGAAATTAGGTCTGACCAGACACCGGGTATTTATTTTGTTTGGCCCAACACACAAGGAATTAGCGAAATGGGTCTAATTTTTAGCGACTCGATAAAAATTTGTCTGTAACAGAGTTATGGACCAAAGTGCTGTACGCTCGCGCTGTTTCACAGAAGAGAACAGCGTTTTGTTAATTGCCTTGGTCCATTCTTGAACTCGCAGATATACGCTGGTTGTACATGACCATGGCAAAGTGGACGAACACAGTTTGACATCAACTATGCTCCTGGCAGCCAATGTTTTAATAAAGTACACAAATCAATTCCAGACTGTATTAATGAAAACTGCTTTTATTCTTAATATTAATATCTACAACAAATAATTTTGTGATACTTGTACAGTGAAAATAAATTCTTTTATAGATGAAAAAATGAACAGGACATTAAAATTGTTTGTTATGACTATTGAAACTGATCAATTCATTTATTATGTAATGGCTCTTAGAAAATGACAAAAAAAAAATAAAATTGAAATTAACTTGCTAACTTTGAAACAGTGTATTGTATATAAATGTTGAACACAGAAATTAGAATGTGATACAGTATTAATAATTGTATTTACACTTAAACTTGCCAACATGGAATTAGTCTTAGCATTTAGTAGTTGACAGTGTAAGTTGAATAATTTCCAAGTCATATCATGATGTGTTTCTTCACATTAATTGACAATCTATAATTTGCTTTCATTTAACATTGGAATCTACAAGCAAGTTTGACTCTACCTCTAATTTTTTGCGGGGATTAATTTTGAAACATGTTTTTAGGTGAAAAAGAATTATTTAAATACATCATTTTGTCTCTGATGGTTTTTTTTAATAGCAGCAAATTAACTTCAAAATTAATTTTTTGTAATTTAGAAGCAACAGATTCTAGAGAGCCAAGGTTTCTAGTATTAGTATTATATACCTGCCAACTCTCACGCATTATGCGCGAGTCTCACGCATTGGAGCCTATTTTAAACGTCTCGCGCATAAATTGATTTATCTCACGCATTAGCAGAGTTCTTACTCATAATAGTCATTCCAATAGTATTTCTCATGTATGACACAATATAGACCTACATACGGTAAAAACTGCCCACAAAACTGCGATAATTTGGCCAGAAACGGCGCGCAAAAATGGTCAACTGTTTTTTCTTTTTTGCTTGTCAGATTGATATGGGAGAGGATGTGGCCCAGATAGTGGTGGCGTGGTTTGTCTCACGCATTGGGGCCAGAAAAAGTTGGCAGGTATAGTATTATGGCCTGTAGAATGATTTAATTTACATACAATACTTGCTTTAAATTATATAGCTCAAAAGTTGGTCCTGGACTTTTTATAAATCTGGCTCCTAGCCAGACCAAATTTAGAATGCTTTAGTCCAGAGTTTATGTCCAGACTAAAGTTATTTGAGAATACAGATTTCAGTTATTTCTGTGTTAAATCTGGATTTAGTCCTGAACTCAAGTTAGTCCACTTTCAAGAATACCAACCATAGTGTAGAAGTCTCATGCCCTACGTCTGATCACCACCTTGATCCATTTACAGTTAGCTACAATTGTTATTAATAGTTTGTGCTCTACGGTTTTATTTGAAAAGTAAATGTAATTTGAAAAGTAAATGTAATTAAATATATCAATAGTTTTCAATAAAAGCAGCTAAATACCTGTGATAAACTAAATAGGAATTTTCTACAGTAAACAACCACAAGTTCACAAAACACTGATTCCACTAAATATGCATCGATATAACAATAATTTTGGAAAACATAATCTCACTATACACAGTGTACTATGTCCTTAAATTAACCCCCAGTCTGTGTAATATACAACTATACGTTGCTTGAGAGCTACTAGTTAAAAGGATGGGCCTCAGTCCTTCAAAACAGTATTATTCACTTCTGAGCCAAAGTGAATATACTACAGTGGAACCTCAATTTATAAACACTCAATTTTACATACTCCTAAATGTAATTAAAAATGGATAAGTATTAAGTTCTAACTATAAATTGTAACTGACATGGTGTTGAAAATGTTGGAATTAACCGATATTTATTGATTTTTGTATACATAAAATCCTTTAGACCTAAACAATGGGTAGTAGAAAAGACCATAAATCAATTTTACAAACCCCTTGTGGTCCCTTACAGTATGTAAAATCGAGGTTCTACTGTATGTGGAGGCACCAAGGCCTATAGTTTAAACCATAAACTCAAAATTAGGCAACATATATTTGTTTTATATTCTACACCACACATTTTTTTAAGACAAAAGGCTTAGGCTAGGCCCTAGGCCTACCTTTGCTGAAAGCACTGGGGAGGTGCGTCGAGGAATTCCGAAACTAAACGTCCTCAAAATTCATTCCACAATTTCTACATAATTCTGAAAAAACTGACATTCCATACTACTAGGGGCCTATATTATCATCAGTTAACTCAAAATGCCTGGGCCTGGGGACTGCCATCTTGGGAAATTAGTAAACATCGGAATTGTCAGTGACATTACTTTTTGCAAAGTAACATAAAAAATGTGACTCATTTTATTATTTCACAGTGTTGTCAACATGCGGGAATAGTAGGAATATTTTTAATCATGTCGCGCTCTCTCACCAATCAGTGCAGTTTAAATGTTTGATGTAGAATATAATAAAATATACAGTACAAATATAGGTCTATCCAACCCCACCCCATTTTTTATATTAAGGTTTGGTTGCATAGCTTTGAATAATTCTATTACAATATGCATCCAAAAAAAACAACCATCATCATCAGTTTAGTTCATAGTTATCAAACTGATCATACTGTACCCATGCAAATAAGCACCATTTAAACACCAGTGCACTGCAGAACAATTATTCCCAACCTTTTTTGTAAGTATCTTCTTAATTTACACTTTAAAATAATGATGAACTTTTATCTTATCAATTAATTTCCTCGAAAGCCCAGGTGCTTCTTGATTAAAAATGTTCATCTGGTTTAAAAATATGATAATATAAAATATCAAATTTGACAAACCAAACCCAAACAGACATTTTCAGCCTTCCTTCACAAGGCCTACCTCGCAGTGACAGCTGACTACTGACCAGTAGGCTGCTGTTGCCTAACGACAGGGCCGCGGCTCAACCATGAAAATGCTTAAAGATCGTGTGCAGAGGAAAGCCACAGCTATGTGTATGAAATACCATGCATGAGCTGTGAACACAAATATATAATTGAGACTGGGAACATGTTGGGATTGAAATAACTTTAAAAAGAAAATGAAAAGTTCAACAACAGATGAAGAACTATAATTGCCAGTCTCACAAAGATTCCCATTTGGAAGACAACAAGTCACCCATAGTGGACCACACGATACAAAAGAATGACATGATTGGAACCATCCCAGCATCATAAGGAGGCGATATGGATTAGACGTAGAGAGAAGAAGATCATGAAACGAGACAAAGGGACCCACTTACCGAGTCGCGTATATAACCCTGTCCTTAGGCGACCGCCACCTACCAGTGAGTGGTTTTCTTAATAACAAAGTTGTCAATCAGAGGAAGTCTTTTGCGAAGGCTGAAACTGATATTCAGACAAGTTGAAATTTTTGGGTTGTCGCAACTGAATTTTTAATACTGGGCGCTTCTATCCGTGAGTACAGTAGTCCAATTGATTCTGATGGCCACATGCTCTATACGACGTGTTACGAGGCAGACGGTGGCATTGTTCGTTTTACATCAGCATATTTCTTAATCCAAGGATGTTCTAGTACTTTGGCAAGTCGGGTTCTTGAACTTGGATTGTGTCGCAATAGCTATAAAAAAGAAGAGATGTAGACAATATTAAACCGGTCCTACAATAACTGAATGAGGTAGTTATACAGTCAAGTCAAATAATTTCAAACAGTCTAATATTTAAGTTTTTAAGTTAGCGGACTCAGCATGTAATTCTCTATGTACACACCACACACTAAAGTTGAGTTTATAAAACACTCGGTACAGACACGTGTTGATTATTGAACATATTACTGCCTGAGGCCAATCGTCCAAAACTCGCAGTTTATACATAAAAATTGAACTACAGTGTAATGCGTTTGACAGTTTTATAGAAGGAATGTTGTAGTACTGGGATACAAAGGTCATATCACAATGCATTGAATATTGTTTCACCTGATCCCATCAAAAACCATGTGTATAAATGTTCTCATTGCAACATGCATAGCTGCATTCTTGAATTTTATCTACTACAATAATGTATATTTCATATGATTAATATTTATGGTACTAGTTATTTCAATTTTAATTCTTAACATTTCAAGTACTACAATATGTATGTTTATTTTTTCACCTTATGGACACACCTTCACTGTAAAGTGTGCCATGGATGTAAAAGTATGGATTCAAATAATTAACTCTATGGGCTGCTTACAGTCCAAATCATTATCTGGATGCGTTTCACCTCCATAATTCATGGAGTGTTAAATTACAAACCTTATTATAACCTCATATTTAACAATGTTTCAACATAACCTAGCCTACCTTTATTTTATTGATATATACCTAAATAATTTATTTGATACATGTGATTTTGTGTATAAGTGGCACTCATCATTTTGAAGGTGTGTTCACAAACCATAACATAGAAAGATTGTAAATTATGTAAAGCCGGGCCGGACGGTCGCATGACTAAACTGTCGTTCCCTTTGTGTGTGGTTGCCAGACATAATGAGTGTCATCTACTAGTCGATTTTTTAGTGATTTCCCTGTTGAATTACTAAAAAACCGTCGGCCAAGGAGTAGAAGACTTATCTTGTCTGGCAAACACACACACACACACACACACACTGGGAGTGAAGGTTTAGTCGTGCGACTGTCGCACAGAACGACAGTGAGTGCCCAGCTTAACAAATAAGTTTAACAAAATGTTATCATTAGCCAGGTTTAAACTGTAGTGTCCCAGTGCATAGCCTATGAAGCTGGTGTATTTAATTACAGTAATAGTCAAACTATTAGCCTATGGCAAAAAAAAAATTATGTTACTAATCCATGAATTTTGTGAATTACTCCAAGCTGTCTTTTTGACCAGGTGATTGTAATCACACGGAATCCTACTTTGTTTATACTACACATTACAGAGGTCCCAAGTTGTAAAAACAGAATTCCTGGAGATTTTCTCATGGTCGTTCTACCACTGTTGGTAATGTCTACCTTTCCTATAATCTATGTACAAATACCCTTATTTATAAGCTCAATACCTTGACTTTTATGGAATGATAGTTCCTAAAATATATTGTCAAGGTTAAAAATGTGCTGTTACTGTTCCGCAAAACATTGTACTGAACTTCATAGTTGCTTACTTTCAACCAATATTTTGAAATAACTAGGCCAATTTATGTTCTGATTATGCAATTTTCAAAAAAACTGGAGAATATCCTGGAGAAATTAAATTCCGGGAGAAAATATGATAATTCCTGGAGACTCCAGGACAGTCCTGGAGACTTGGGAGCTCTGCACATTATTTCATTAGTGTGCTGATAATCCATGTTAAACTGTGTAGTAAAAAAGTACCCTAAAATTCCCTGTTCAACCCAGTGGAGCATAAACCAGGGTCAGTAAAACAGACACCGGTACTTTTCTATAAAGTTAACATAGTACTTACGCCTGATATTAAATCTCTAGCTTCTGGTGATACATGGTCTGGAAATTTGTAGTCCACCTGTAGTAAAATAATTATATGTTGTTGTTAAACAAAAGTATCTTCATTATAAAGTTTTACAACATTATGAAAATCCCTACCATATAATCAGGAATGTGATTAAGCCGAGTCTGGTGCAGAACTCATCTGGGTTACCAAAGTGGACCACATTTATGGTGGTAGGCCTTGTATTTGCTTTGACTTCACATTTCACTAGCCCACAAGCAATTCAAATAGCACATGCCTGTGGCAATTTAATCAACAATGTGTAAAAGTGACTGCTTGACACTTTAATCAACAATGTGTAAAAGTGACTGCTTGACACTTTAATCAACAATGTGTAAAAGTGACTGCTTGACACTTGTATTCACTAGCCAACTTGGGCTAGTAAAAATGAAAATTCACTAGCCTGGTGCAGTTTTCACTAGCCATTGTACGCTGGGCAAGTAAAAAATCAAGCCCTGTGGCGTTGTAATTTTCCAGGCACACATTCTACACTCAGTGCATTCCACCCCCAAATCACAACTTCGAGCGTAAGAGTTATCCTAAATAACGCAAATGTGCAGCCCGCACCCACACATCTTGGGAAAAATACATGGATGTAGAGGTGTCGGAGTACCGCATTGAAGAGGTCTATTCAAAATAAGGCCAACGACACATGGGCTCATTCTTGTGCTTTTTATATTCTTTGGTTACAGTTACTTTTGTTGCTGTAGTTTTTCCAGACTTTTTGTTGAAACTGTTGTACTGTTTTAATGTTTTGGTCAAATAAATAAAATGAAATGCGTTGTCATTTCTTTAAACTAACTGATGACAAGATTTTATTATTTTAAAGATATATGTCACTTGAAAATGACAAAAAAATCAACAACATACATTTTGAAATTAACATTTGAGAGCATGAGTGTTTTTAAATAAATTTTTACACCTAAAAACTGTTAAAATTATTGAGGCTGCCAGCCTTTTGATTTGCTATTTTTTTGCATATCAGTGCAAGATTTCAGGACAAATATTTTGTTAACACCATAAATCCATGTGTCACTGGCATAACAAATATTCCTTTAAAATTTTGTGTAATTTTTCAAGTGAGAATAACAGTACCTTTGTTATACGTCTATATGTTTCATTGTTGCCTTCGGCCTCAAATGGTGGTTTTCCTACTAGGAATTCATAACACAATACTCCAAGACTCCATAAGTCAACATTGGCATCGTGCATCTTTCCCTCAATCATCTCTGGTGGCAGATAATCTAACGTTCCGCATAATGTTGCTCGTCTACGTAAGAAAACAAATTTGTTTAAAGGCCTATTCCTTTCAAAGCCCAACAAATTAAAACATTCTAAATTTGACTATACTGAAGTTTAATTTATGAATACATGATAGTGATATCATTACAGGTATAATAAATAATAATTCTAGTCTTCTGGACTTAAAGTGAAACGCGAGGTGCCCTCTCTTAACAGCGGAGGAGGACTGTGACACAACCTGGCAAGCACCTAGTGTTCTGCTATCAACAAGAACCCCCGGTAGTTCTCTACCTGTGGTCATCGACCTTCGTCACAGGTCAAAGCACCCTTGCCGCCAAGTGATCAGTCGGCCTGATGATGTGTTCTGGATTGGACACGATATTATAGCCATCATTAAAAAAAAGTCCAGAAGATTAGAATTATTATTTATTATACCTGTATACATTCTTGGATGACTGAAAATCTTCATAGACTTATATCACTAATTTATTACTTCCAAACGTTAAAAAAGAAATGCAAAATAATAAAATTATATATTTATGAATCTTTAGTAACGAAAGGAGGATTATGTTCGGATGGGCATCACGTGCATAAACAACGCTTAAAGTGTAGAGAATAGCCTGGGTAACATGCGCGCAGAAAGGGTTTTCTAGCTTAGCAATGGAATAAAAAAAAAAAAAAAATCATCTAGACCTAGCCTAAAAGAGTTCAATAACTTTTACCTTTTTTCTACTAGAGTAAATCTAAAGATGTATGCAAGTAAACAACGTTTATTATTTTAGAAGTAAAAACAAAAAAAGCTGGTAAATTTGCAAAGAAATTTAATTCTTGTGGTATATTTTGGGAAGCATGCCCTTTTCAAATGTTCTAATAAATAGTTTTTGTAAGCTAGATACTTCTGAGCTGAGTTCTTAAAACACTTAATTGATTAATCAGAAGAATGCATTTGGAGTTTGGAGTGTCAGTTTTTAATCAGTTGAACATGAACACTTTCCCAGGCCTAAAAAGTTATGTTGGCAGAGGTGCATTCAGTATTACCACTGCAAGTACCAATGTCTAGGGAATGGATAGAATGAAAAAAATGCTGGTGTAAATGAAGCAAACCTCATTAAGAATCTGGCAGTTAATATATAATTACTGGACTTTATCAATTCACTAATTCACAGCAGATCATAGGTGACGACAGAGTTCAACAAGTTTGATCAGTGTTGATTGTGTTATAGTCAATGTAATTAGCACTAGCAAATTTAATGCTTAGTTCTATGCTACTTTATATGGACATCCTAGTAGCCATAAATTGATAAAAATTATTTCAATGAAGAATCACTGTACCTTGATGAGGGAGCATGGACAGACCAGCCAAAATCTGCAATCTTCAGGTCACCTTTGAGCCCCAGTAGAAGATTTTCTGGTTTGATGTCCCTATGAATAACTTTCTTACTGTGACAATATTGAAGAGCTGCGGCTAACTGACCAATGTACTAGAAAATAAAGAGGAAAATACATGAAAAATGTCAAGTTTCCATGTTTATTGAATAACTCCAACATATGTAACCTGCTGATTATAAAATACTCATCCGAGTATTGATGCTACAAACAGCAGGCCCGAATTTGGGCTTTGTAGGGGCAAGGCCATTTTTGGCTTGATTTTATGTGGTACTACAGGGCACCTGAGGCCATTTTGTACAAATTGTATCCTTTTGTATTACTGAAATTAAGGGGCACCAAGGCCAAAGTGGCCTTGATGATGGTCAAATTTTTAAGGCACTGAGGCCAAAAGAGAGGGCACTCGCAGCAAATGGCCTTGGTTAAATTCGAGCCCTGAAACAGGGATCTAAAAACTGGCCACAACACTAGGGAAAAAAGTAGCGGACGAAGATGAAGGACAATCTTTTCTCTGCTAAGAGGGTCGCACTGTTAACACATCCAACAGCAAGTAAACCAAGATAGATTATGAGGCTTAGTGATGGTGCAGTTTGTTAGGTCATGGTTGCAACCTGGTGTGCACCCAAGTTTGAACCTGAGACTGGAAAGCAAGTATTAACCACCAAACTAAAATGCCAATCAAATTTAACACATACTTTCGTTGATGCATTTTTGCAAAATGATTGCATATTTCACGAATTCTGAATGCATGCAAGTATGTTTAGATCTAGGAAAGTTGAATGATAGGTGCCAAACATTTGAAGGTTGATAGTAAAATGACTGAAAAAAGTATTTTTATATTTTATGGGTGCTAGGTTGAAATATGGTCTAAGGTGGGTGGAAATTTCTAAGGGTGGATACCTCCTTCCACGCCAAATTCGCAGCTCAATTACTGTGCATCGTTGTACAATTTTCTAGTTTTGTTGCATGCAATGTTCATAGAAAATAATCTAATGTTAAACAACTTACATTAGATGACCTCCTTTCATCAAATTTTCCACATTTCTGTAATTGTTTGTAAAGTTCACCTTTTGGTGCAAATTCTAGGATAAGGTAAACTCTAGTGGCATCATAAAAATATCCGTAAAGCCTAAGAATGTTGGTGTGTCTGTAATAAAAAGAATTAAAAATAATCACATCTATCATAAGACTTAAAAAATAAATGAATAATTGAAAATTTGGGTTGTTTTTTTTTATCGTTTAAAAAACCTTTTAGTTTAATATTGGAAGACTTTGGCTGTGTTTCCACAGGATTTTCAGATTATCCGATAAAATATCATCCACAACAAATCCATTTTTAAAAATGAACTGCACAAACTCAATGCAGATCATAATAAATTGCGAGTCTCAAAGAGGCAAGTCATACCTCCTACAGGGTTTGAATTTCCCGACGGCAAAAGCCGTAGAAAGGGCACCGAGTTGCCTTAGTAAACCCTATACTCGACGGCTAAATTTTGCTGTTGAGACCTAGGGCCTAGGCCTGTTTAAAAAAT
>JAOTQE010077317.1:0-16124 GCA_025631205.1 Nesometra sesokonis
AACTTACCAGGGGCGGATGCAGACTTTTGGAAAAGGGGGGGGGGGGTGGAAAGGGGGCCAGTAGGGAGTAAAAATTTAGGGGGTTCAGGGGCATGCCCCCTGTGAAATTTGGACTTTAGATGTCCCGAAATGGTCTCTGGGGCATGTTAAGGGATCAAATCTTGCTGAATATTTTTGGTTTTTTGACAGTATTAATAATATTGATATATTTTACTTTCCAAAAGGGGGACGGGGCCAGCCCACATCCCCCTGCCCCCCGCCCTTTAAATCTGCCACTGCTTATGGTACATCACATATGCAGTTGTTGAGCTACTTAATGTTTCATTAATATACTTCAGTTGTCCTCAGAAGTGAGAGTGCTCTTCTCATTTCTATCTATCGAAGTACATTAAATGAAAAGTTGAATAACTCAACTACACAAACGTAGTGTACCATAAAAGTTATCAATATTTACTGATATCTCACCATGTAAACTTTAAACTGTACAACATAATATAAAAATATTCTATTTGACAAACTATGGTTTTTATAAAACAAAAATATTCTTTATAGCATCATGTCTAAAAAGATTTTTTTTATTGTATTTGTTTATTTTTAAATTTATTATATATTGTTCACTTTATTTATAATATAATCAATAATACAACAATCTTGCCGGGACCAGGTATGGGACATTTTTATTCTTATGGTTTATTTGTAATTAAAAACATTAAAAAACATTGAACTGGGTGAGAAGGCAGGAAACACAAAAGCAAACTAAATTAATGTGACACAGGGTCTGTGTTTCAGATCACCCAGTCTGTTTTTTCAACTCTCCTAGGTACTCTTATTAATTAACAATGATAATTAACTAATTATGAAAACTCACCTCATCATCGGGGTCAATCCCCAAGTTATCCATTTGTGCTTCAAAGTGTGTTCTCTTTTTCTGTAAAAACAAAATAAACCAATGGAAATTAAAAAGTAATCTTCAAATGATAAAATCCAACATATTAAAGATGCATGGTATTGAGTTAAATATACTGTTTTGGATTCACAAGTGGCATTTGATACCCATTGTGCAAACTATGGGCCATGGACAAAATTAGGGAAGTAAAAAAATTAGTATTGGCTGCAAATCTACTGGGTTGCGCAGCATTAATTTCCGATGTCAAAAAGTCACCTTGGGAATTAAAGGAAAATCCAGGATTAAAATTTCTATGGATAAATCTATAGAAAAATTAGTTGTGACCTAACAGATGAAATTTCGCAGCATTTGGACAATGTGATAATGCCGAAAAAAATGTTGCAAAATGAGTCCCAAATCAAAAGTCTACTTCCCAAATTACAGTGTTAAAGAATAGGAAAATTGGAAATTTTTAAAGGGCTGTGTTTGAAAACCAAAATCACATTACAAATTTAACTTATATAATTGGAAAGATCAGTCAAATTCACATTAGAACAGGTATATTTTAATATAACCTCTAATACGGTTTTCAAACACAACCCCTTTAAAATCCGTAATTTTCTTTAGCATTGTGTAACATGAGTAGTAGACCCACTTTTTGATTTAAGACCTACTTTGGAAAGTGTTTTCCTTCATCATTTCATTGTCCAAATGTTGTGAAATTTTGTCAGTTAGGTCATAACTGATTGTTCTATAGGTGTATCCATTGAAATGTCGATCTCAGAGTTCCCCTTTAAGAAAATCTTACAAATATAAACTTCAAAATACAGCCAAATTACACTGTGGTTTAAAGTTTGAGAATTTGGATCAACACATTAGAAGCCACCTAATTGATAAAGGAAAATGATTAGGTTTTTTTTTTACAACTGATGTATTGTACTTAAATAAATTAATTAAATAGCTACTAACAAATTTAATATCCTTTTTTTTTCAAACAATTACAGTGCATCGTACATTGTATAAACAATCATTAACATCTTTCAAACTATACTCTCCTATCACTAAAGTCGAAGTTAAGTCTGGTCCTGGGACTATTCTACTGTCACCATAGGATAGGCTTTCTTCATCAGTACGTCTATGATTGAATACGTCTTGTCGAGATCATGAACGTAATTGTCCAGACCCAGCACCGCTCGATTCTTATAGGATTGTTCGGGAACGTACCTCGTGTACAAAATTGTTAGATCAATACATTAATTGATAAAGGAAAGTGATTAGTTAGTTTTTTACAACTGATGTATTGTACTTATCTCACCAACCTTTTTTTGTAAAAAAGTATGGTCGTACATTTTTGCATCTGACATTTTTTCAAAGGGCAGGGTTCAGGCATATATATTAACTCAAAATCATAGACCTAATTAAGAACAAAATGGTATGTCCCCCGCATCCTGCAGAGTCGTGCCTTTCTTATGCTCAAAGCCTGAAATATCTCGCACACCAATTACAAAACTTACACATTCGACCTCATGGTGTCAGATCAAAATCGTAGGGAGTATTTCTACAGGAAAATTATTTGGTGTCTAGCAAATAATTAGTATACAACAAAAGTCCTAAAGAAGAGATTTTGAAAGACCAAAATTATAATCATACAAGTATCTGGTAAATATGATAAAGATTTGCTGTTTAATTGGAGTCAACTTTTATGTCGGTTTTGTGGGTCATCAAAATGCAACGTAAGAAAAAGGGAAGTCACCAGAAGTCCACTGGATGTATGTAGACCGACGTCACATATGGTCTCTATTGATGCTCCGCAAAGCCATTTTTTAGTTGATTTGATTGGACAGTTGATTATCTGGATAACTTGAAATTTCTGAGGAAACCAGGGTTTATACACCTTAAAACAAATAAAATTCAAAGACATTTCAGGTAATAGTTTCTAAGGGTTTTGCCATGCGTGACTAGAAAAAAATAAAAATGAACCTTTGAAAAATGAGTTTACTGAAAATAGCTATGTTTTACCTCAACTAAATTTCAATATGAAATTTCCAGGAGAATTAGCATATTCCAGTACTGGAAAATGCACGCTTGTTTTTACAGGACTTTCAATGAATTCAAGGATGCGTATGAACCCTGGGAAGCACTCTCTAGGCTACCATTGGTGTCATCAAGATTAACACATTATTAAGGAGGATCAATAAAAAACTTACAGCTCTGGCCTTCCTGGGAATTTGCGGAGCCTTAATTCGACGCTTTTCACGTGACTCCTGTATCATCAATGTTCTTTTCTCTCGAATCCTGTTAAAAAGTATAACACCAATATTGAAATTCAATTGAAATATTTTACAATAGTTTTGGATACTGACAGTGAGTTACATTATAGCTGTATAATCATGCAAAGTCCTGAAATGTGTCCACTTACAGGAAGTGACCACTTACAGGAAGTGACCACTTACAGGAAGTGACCACTTATGGCCAGCTCCTGATATTAGAGTTGAACCTCCTTGCGCGGACACCTCTTCTAAGCGGACACGAATTCAAAGACCCATTTGTTCGTCCTATCTAATCAGTGCATTTGGTACCTCTCAAAGACCCATTTGTTCGTCCTATCTAATCAGTGCATTTGGTAAGCGGACACCTCCCGTAAGCGGGCGCAGACACTTTTTGTCTTAAAATTTAGATTTTGTGTATGTTAATTTACCTCCCATAAGCGGACATCCAGAAAGTTTAGTGATTTTTCTGTACAAGGAATATAAATTTCTATACAAAATCATCCTTACTGTAATGGCTGAAAATCAAATTATTAAACCAATCTTAAAAATGACAAACAATACTGTATCTAATAAAAAATATAGAATGTGGTGTTAGGAAATTTAAAAGGCCATTTGTGTTGAGGCAGCCGTGAAATGTGAGACATAAGGACGTATACATAATTTTACCACTCTGGCCCTCAATCGGCCGAAATTCTTGTAAGTGGACAACTCCTGTATATGGGCACTTTTCTTGGACCCGAGGGTGTCCGCTTACAGAAGGTTCAACTGTATTATTTATTTTACTATTTATACGAGTTTCACTACAATAATTATAAAAATAATTCAATGATATTTATTTCACCATTAAATTACAACAGAGAGTAGTAGCACTGTAGTACTATAATACTTTATAGTTATTTAATCCCATACAGTAGTCTATCCCCAATCAATTCAGTTATAAACCCATGTGATAAAAAAACATTGCCAGGGTTTTGCCATATTTTGGCCTTCAGAAAATGCTATGAAAACAATGTACAAAATACCTGAAGAAGGCACAAAATCAATAGGCTCCAGTATAATCTTGCTATCTGCAAAATAATCGGCTTTTGTGGTGCCAAACTTTGTCCAATAAATAAACAATGACCCCCACGACCACCCAAAATGCAGGGTAAACCAAATTTCATCCCCAGAGTTTTGCTCTTGAAGAGGCTACTTATGAAACCAATGTAAACATGTAAACTTGATGCTCTGTCCTAAAAATCAAACAAAATAGACAGTCAAAATGGTAGTCTGTAATGGTTGAGTTAATTTTCTTGTGTTAAATATGAATGTATTGCAAATGGTTTACTTACATGGCTGCAGTCTTTCTTATTTCTACCATTTCTTCATCGTCTTCGGACTATGCAAAAAACAGTATAGGTTATTTTAACAATAACATAAACTAAACATTTTTTTTGTAAATATCTTGTACAAAACCAAACATTAACCAACATTACCATTACCTTATCCTAAAAAAAGAAAATGTTAGGGTATTGTAAATGGGTAAATTTGTTGTCTAGCATCTGCTCAAAAAACCTTTGGTCAGGTTTAGGCAGTTATAAAATAAAGTGGAGATTCATACATAGTGGGAGAAATTAACAAAAATTATAAACGAGTCTCCATTATTTTAACTCTTAAGGTTGTTTTTGTCAAGACAGGTGGAAGGGTTCATAAGCTTTATCTTGATTCTGTTGTTTAATATAATGATTTAATTTGTATGCAAAGCATTTATATTTTGGCATTGTAGATTTGGTTGTTTTAACAAGAAAACCAAGCTTGCCATCAAAATTGGAGGTCCCCATATTCAAACCTGTCCACATACCAGGTACTTTCCTATGATCTAACAGACAGCAATACTCCGTAAGTCTTACAGTAAGACATGGTTTAGAAACTCTGACATAGTTCTTAACCTGAAACTGGTTTATAAAACTCACTGTTGTATTTGACAATGGCTAAGCCTCTTACGATTTTGTTTAAAAAGCATTAGGTACAGTAGTTCAAATCCTCTATGTGGCAAAAATACTCACTGCTGAATGTGCAGAGCTTCCAAGTCTCCAGGATTGTCCTGGAATCTCCAGAAATTTTGGATCATCTACTGGAAATTATCATATTTTCTCCCGGAATTTAGTTTTTTCCAGGAAATTCTCCAGGTTTTGTGAAAGTTTCGCAATCAAAGCATAAATTGGCCTATGTATTTCAATATGTTGGTTGAAAGTACGCAAATGAAGTTCAGTAATGTTTTGGAGAATTCTGTGATGGATGTAACATTGGCTAAACCTCATAATAAGACTTGCTTAAAAAGTATTACATCCTGAAAGTGGTGAGAAAATTTAGTGTTGGGATATGACACTTGCTAAATTTCATGAGATTTACTTTAGAAAGCACGAAATAGTCATCTTAGCAAAAAAAAAAAAAACAATAGTTGGGATGTGCCACAAAATATAAACATTTGTAATAAACTGGGGTGGGTTTTCTCATGTCAGCCCCAACCATGGTGGAGCTGAGGTGGTTTATACCTTCACACACCCCTCCCACAAAACCCTGCATCTGCCCCAGGTATTTAAAACTTACAGAATCTGAATCGTACACTCCCGCTGCTTCTCTCATTTCTTCCTCCTTCTCTAGCGCTTCCAGCTTAGCATCAATATCAGGATCGACATAATCAGCAATGTTGTGACCCATCCATATCTCCGGTATCTCATCGTACTTCTCATCCTCTTTTACCAACCAATGTTGTCGTAAATCGAACGAGTACTCATCACCCATTTCCAGTTCTACTTGTCTTAGGAGTTTGCGAGCTGGCTTGTCCGTATCCATTGATTCACGTTTCTTTCTTACGCCTTCAGGGATGCATGGTGGTCTGACCTATGGTGGAAAAAAATATTAAGACATTTTATAACCATGTTTCTTCAGAAGATGCCTTCTTCAAAATCAATCATTAGTCACTTTTATTGATAAATTTCACTTCCATAGCAAAAATAATACAAAATATCAACATATGTCAAGCTAACTAAACTAAACTGCGGTACAGATCTATCCTCTGCTGGACAATATTTCTGACATTTGGTTTCAAGGATAAAAGTTGGAATTCAAACGATAAAATGTGTAGAGAAAAAAAAACATATTAAATTATACAGAACAGATGCCAAAATCATTGAAGTTCTCACTACCAAGGTATTACAACATTCTAATGATACCGAGATCTCAAGTTTGAGAAGTGAAAAATCAGGAGATTTTATGTCGGCTGCTTTGTCGATCAAATTTGCGTAAATGCAAATGTGCAATGCGTCTCAATAAAAAACAAAACACAGAAAAAGTACATAACAATATGTAAAAATATCTATATTATTGTATATAAATTGTATTGAACACTGAGCAGAGCTGGTAATTTTTGAAGGGACAACCGATTTTGCTTCTAGAAATAGGCCAAGACCCACTCTGAATATTTTTGGGAGACACTTAAAATTTTCAGGAGAAAAATGTATTTTTTCAGGAGGGTAGAAGATGACTCAAAAAATCAGGAGACTCTCACCATTTTCAGAAGACTTGGGACCTCTGAATGATGGAATATCATGGACTTGCTAAGGGCATGATTTATGATATTTAAAGTAATCTATACAGCCACTTCTGAAATGTCAAAAGGAAGACAAAAACAGAATAATAACATTCATTATCTGTCATTCATTCTTCCTTTTTATTTACTTTTGTCCATAAGCGAAACCCAGAGGCAGGGAAATAAGCCAATAGGAATTAGGATGGACTGAAATACTACAATATTGAAAGCTTTAAACTTAAGAAACATCACTAAACATTTCTTGAAGTTTTGCAAGGTGACGATGTCAATAAACATATAACGCGTCATTTGTGGTAAACAATGAGTGGGGATATAAATGGTGTAGCCCCACTCTCATTGGACTATCTACACTCTCACTTCAAAGCACATCGATCGAAACATTGAGTAGCTTACAACTACATACGTGGTGTACCGCAAACTTTATATGTTTATTAACATCACTATAATTATTAATACTAAATATTACATGGTAACACTAACCTTTTGATCCCGTGGAGTTGGCATAGCAACGTGAAGCCTGTTCAGCACATCAGATACTTTCTTTCCTCTCATTTTAACATCAATTCTTTGCGACAATAACAAATTACATGCCTGGAAAATACATTTAAATTTTATATAAATTGCACTTTTTGCAATTCTAAAAAAAAAATATAGTTTTTCATTGGATTATAAGATATACATTTACACAAACCAGAAGTGGTGTTGGTAGTCCGTGTTCGGAGAGAACAGGCATATATGTCGGTCTTATGTAGGTAAGTATTCACGAAATAGACTTATTTAGTTTCATGTTTGTATTTTGCCAATGATTTGGAATAAACTAAAATAAATAATTTGACATTTACAACGGGCATGATAAAGTCACGATTATAATTTGCCATCTGCGCTGTGGACATGATTTTCACGAATTCAATGACATTCTCCTCCCCTAAGGGTCAAGTCATGACCTGCAGCCCAAAACAGGCGCTACATTCTGCTGTCCATGGCAAGGGATGTATGGGCCAGTATACCTGGCTAACCCTCTACTCATCTCGAAAGATGCACTGGGTTCTTTTAAGTGCAAATGGCCAATTGTATACATTGGGCCTACAGTTTACCCTCCTTATCCGAAAAGATTGAATTTGTTTTTAATAAAGCTTAGTTTAAAATGTCTTACTAACCTCTGTCTTAACATTCATTACCCCTTCTTCTGTTACTGTACTCATTGTCAATACTGGGATTTCATCAACTTTAAACTGTTCTAAGAGTTTCTAAAACAACAAAAGTGTTGTTAGTACATTACACAATCAAAATAATGATGAAAACAATATGGTTATGACATCATCATCATTGACCTTCACATCAAATATGATAATTTGGTTTGCATTTATCAAGTAGTTCGTAAGTCCATTTTGGGAATTTCTAGTGTCTCAATCTCTTCATGTAACAAAAGCTGATGTAAGTAGCATTAGAATGTGCGTGTCTGTTGAAACAGTGGTTGCGCCAAGTAGAATTATTTTTCATCTGTTTTGCCCATGATGAATGGCAAAAAAACCGCTAAACTACGCTGTGATATTCTTATAGCACCATTTAAGATGGTCTTCGAGAGCCTTATTTCATCATCTCCACAAGTATGCTCTGCCAAACTGAGAGGCCGACAATTCAGCATGGTGTACAAATCATCAGTGGTGTACAATGATGACATCAATAACAGATAAAGCTCAAGATATAATCTGCACAATATGTACAAGCAGACATGTTTTATATAAACCATTAGTAAACATACCCTCGCAGTATGTGTACTATTGGCCAAAAAAACTACTTACATATATAATACAGAATCAGATGGGATTGTTTGATTGACAAAGTTATTTCACTTTCTAGAAATTTCAAAAATAATTTTTAAATTGAATCTCTACATCTAAATAATTTTGTCTTACCTGTTTTTCAGGAGTAAGTTCTTCAGGTTTGATGATATCAATCTTGTTGATGACAATGACTAATGGCTTATTTGAAAACAATGGCTTTATACTCTCAAATAATTCAATCTAAAATAAAAACAGGTTGGTTATAAATGCTTTATACTCTTTTTGCTGGTTTAATTATATATTAAGGTCTAAGCATTTTTAAATCATAAGTCACTATTGTGTAGTATACAAATAGTGATTGGTCATGAGGAGAATAGTGAGATCTACTGTCTCGAGGGGATGAGGTGGAATTATCATCTGTTTGACCAACAGTGGCATCAAAGTTCGAGAGACTCAACTGGTACTGAAGGGTGTTTCATACAGTAGCAATTGTCAACTTAATGCCTGAAAGGAAAATTTGGTGAACCATTATCAAAAAGGAACATCTCTTGAAGACAACAGTAATGCAGATCTAAGGAAAATAGGAGGAAACAAAAGGAGAGGCAGCTAAGACCAAATACTGATCTGCCTACAGGGACTACATGCCCTCAATACCATGGAAAATTTAAAGCCAGGTTTGGACTCATAAGTCACATACAAGTACATCAACAAACTACCAAAACATAAACATCATCTTTGACCTTGAGGGGTAGGCTAGAAGATAGTAGGCCTGGTTATGAGATAAGGGATTTTTAGACCTAAATTAGCTCTGGTTATGGCATGAGGACAACTTCTTTATCCTTTTACAATATTAGGCACTTTACAGGATATTAGGAAATTTTACATTTGAGTGGACATGAACAATATCGACTGATGATGTATGCCGACAACATCACCTAACACAGACGACCATCTTTTCAAAACTTTTTAGATTTGTGAAAATGAAAGCTTGAATGTTATGATGTCACAGGTTTAGGATATGAATATTTTCTGAAAATGTTTTTTAATGTCTATAATTTTATTTAATTTTTTTTTCAGATTTGAAATATTGTGTATAAAATAAATATTTGCAATACATGTGAATCAAAAAAAAAAATTCATGATGTTCACGAAAACAGCAAATTCATAGTGAATGAACTCTCTAGACAGCTGATGAACCAGAGTCAATGTAACACATGCACAAAGCTTAGGTAAAATCTCATCATGTTCATTCAGCATAGTTGACATGCAAATCTAGAACTCGATATTATTATTATTAGAACACTTACCTGTGATTCTATTGAGTGTCCGCATTGTTCAGAGAGGTCCATAAAATACAGAACACATGCCCTTAAGTGGGCAAGTGCTGTAATGGCTTGCATCTCAATCGTGTTCCTCTCCTCAAGGGGGTGATCAAGGATCCCAGGTGTGTCGATTACTTGCCAACGGAGATATCGGTAATCCATGTGACCAACAAATAATGACTTTGTTGTGAAGGCATATGGCTCTACTTCAACATCTGCCCTAGTGACCTAAAAACAAGTTATCATGAGCTCAATATCTCTGATGATGTAAAGTCTCACTCCTATAACAGAGCTTTGATAAAAATTCTATTACTAAATTTGACTTTATTATACTCAAAATTATAAATATAATACTCATCTGCCATATTTATATCATTTTATTGCTTACAAACATTAAAAAGATGCAAAACGATAACAAAATTTATTTTTTGGGAATCCTAAAGAATAATGCAAATTAATCTGTATTTTCTTTGCTTCTGTGAACATTCTCTACTAACCAAAAGGAGCTACGTGCGTATGTATGTTGTGTGCAAAAAAAGCACCTACTGTGGAGAGATTAGATTGGGTAACATACATGCGTATATGATCTACAGCCTACTAGCTTAGCAATGGGGAAATACCAAAGAAATTATCTAGGCCTAGCCAGAGCCATATATAGAGAGAGTTTGGCCAACTTCTATTTACACGCAATTAGGTGCCATGTTGTTACCAAGCATTCTATGTGATAAACCAGTAAATTAATATTTAGAGTAGATTTGGGAAGGAATGTGTCCTTAAATTATTAATCAATCAGATAAGTACATTTAGAGATCATAATCTGAGCTACAATGTCATCCAGACAATATAAAAAAGCTGGGGAACAGTAATAGATTACATGGCATTGTACCTCAATTAAAATTACAAAAGTTTACTTTTGATAAAAATAATAATAAAGTACTATTAAATCAACTATATTTACCAATTTCTATTTAAAAACATTAAATTTAATTTTATAAACAAAGTCAATTTAATGTGAACACCCATTACTTATTGGGCTCACATTCTATCACTATTCATACTAGGAACTCTGATCTGAGACAAACATCCAAAACTGTACTAAGCATTGATACATTCTATGTTAGAATTGAGAAAATATTACTATGTAAAAATTATTCCAATTCAGTTACTGTATTAATTTATTGCTATTAAGTATCCTGCAGTTACTGCAGTAATCTATTGCCATTATGTTTTCTTAGATGACTGCACTGACACACATGGTCTCATCTAAAAATATTGTTTTCAGTAATTCTCTTTCAGCAGCTAAACAAATATTTTTTTAAATTGAATTACTGCAGTAGCTGCAGCAGGGTAATGACATGGTACCTTACTTATTCAAATAGTAAATACTTAATTCAGGTGCAAACCCAGCTTACCTTGTTCATAAAGCTTGATTTACCAACATTTGGAAACCCACAAATGAGTAACGTCCTTGTCATTGGGTCAATGGTAGGAAGACGAGACAAATGCTGGCGTACTTGTTCTAAGTATTGTAAGCTTTGATTTTGCCGTTTCATGATCGTACACATACGTCCTAGAGCAGCTCTCTTCAACTGTTTACAGCGATACAATGAGTCACCATATTTCATCAGCCGTACATAATCCCTTGCAACGCTGAAAATAGTGGATCAAAGTTATAATAAATTAAACACATACTAGTACATCCCTTCCAAAAACTCTTGATAATTTTAATTTAAAAAATGCCATAGCCGCAAATTTACTCATGGAGTATTGTAAAAGAAAATTAAAAAAAACTTAGATTTAGGATTTTCGGACTTATTTCTCATCTGGTTGGACTAGGACACATGTTGAACATCAAATATTCCAGACTTTGTCATGTTAATCATTTCATATTTAAAATACTTAATGCAGCAAAGTGTTTTAAAACAATAATTCATATATGCATCGTATGAAACAAATAAAGGGAGCTGATTTTACTTATTGATCATCCACAGGCAAGTAAAAAGCTTGAGGAAAGTTTATCAAAATTTATTTGACAAAAAACTGATATACCCAAATATGGTAATGACATGTCCATGTATAGTTATGGTGTGATGTCATCATAACTATCTATAGGCATTTTAAATTTTTTGTCAAAGAAAATGTGGACAACTGGACTGAGCTTTAGAATCTATTTTTGACAAAAAGCTTTGGTATGTCTATATATGGTCATGATGATGTCATACCATGACTGTACATAGAAATATCATTATCATATATGGGTTTGATCAAATGTTTTAGTCACATAAACTTAATAGTCTGGACTGAGCTTAAATAAATAAATATTAACAAAACTTGAAAATAACATACTTGTCAATAAGATGGCGAGCTGTGTTGATTTGGCCAAGTGCCAACTTGTAATGATCTTTGTCATAGAGAACATTCATTAGATCTGCATAAAATGGGTGGATATCCTGAAATGTTAAAGACAATCCTTTTTTAACTTGTGATCACTCACTTAGCACTCACCTAAAATGCCCTGAGGTGTGCCATTCACAACACACCCAGAACTGGTAAGTTTGTACACACAAGATACAAACAGCTCACCTACAGCATACCTGAATGTGTTAAGGAGAGCGATTTGTAGCAAACCTGCAATTTTCAGAAGGCAAGGCCTGCTGTAACAGGGTTTATAATTATAATATAATAATTCAACAAAATGTATAAAACAATATTAAGAAAAATTAAAATATATAAGTAAAAGGTAAAGAAAAAAAATCATACCTCATTACTTGTACGCCCAACTTAATGCAAGATAAAAACGTTACTCTAGGGAAGTACAAAGAACCCAAGACTCTTTTAGTGGGTGGCAGTGGCAGATCAAGCAGAACTGGATAGAGGGGCCTGGTGCCACATTTTGTGTTATTTATAGGGGTCTGGGGTCCTCCCCAGACCAATTTTCAAAGATACGTTTCCTGGGTATCTCTGAGGCGCAATTTCAGCTAGCAGCAACCTTAATAATGCAGCGCTGGATGCGTTTGTGTCGAAGTTTTACATAGGGGACCGCAGTGTTCAGCGTTGCACTGAACTGAACTCAATCAATGAACAAGAATGTATGAATCAAGTATATAAAACAAATATAGACAAAGATGAAAGGCTCTGGATTAAAACTATGTGTCCCTCAGTGACTGAAAAAGTACTCTTTCTTCGGGGCTGAGCCCCTCAGCAAATAGTACTTTTGCAGTCACTTTTGTGACCCATAGTTTTAATCCAGAGCTATTCATATCAGTATATAGTTTCTATTCTACTACTCGGTATATATATTTCATATTTTTCTATATTTTTTAAAAGCATTCAATATTACATAATTACCTCAAGTTTTGGAAAGTCATTAATAATCTGTGTGAGTTTATCGTGGTAGTTTTGTTGAGTGTACTTTATCTTGCGCATGTAGAACGAGCGAATACGACTAATCTTATAATGCTTATGTATAACAGTTGGCGTCTTCCTCTGAGTCTTTGACAACACAATGTCAACAAAGTCCTTCAAAATATAAAAAAAAATATATTTAGTTACAAATATTATAGAAAATATTTGAGCCATTGGGTGTATTAGACTGGTAAATTTCGTTGAGAACGATTTCGCTTTAAGTAAAATTTTCATTCGACTGGTCGTGAATTTGACCGTCATTGACAACAGAATTTGACGAAATGAAAAGTGTGTTAATTCTAAAAAGTTTTTTCGACATCACCAAAAACATGGCGTGCAGCAGTAATACGACGAGGTACTTCCTAAAGTTTGTTGTTTGAAGAAATCAACTCACTTCAAATCTCTGATAGATACTAAAATTATTTTATTTATTTATTTATTTTACTTTTCATTGCTGCTACAGCATGAATGTATTCTGTTTCATCATCACTACTGTACTTTCTTCGGAACTTTCAAATAATAGAGGTAGTAAAACAGTAAAGCTTGCAGAATCCATTACACCCTCAATCATCATTACGATGTGTGGGAGCTTTCCTGACCATACGTCATATTTGTTGTCAGCATTATTTATATTTTCCATTCGACTAGTCGCCTTTGTTAAATAAGATTTTACTACTGCGCAGGTAGGCGTGGTTTAACAAGAAACGACCAGTCGTAAGAAAAGGATTTGGACAGGAATCATTAATAACTTAGTTTTGTAAGCACTCGCGTAATTGTAACGTCACCAAGTAGTATTAAAGGCATTTTCACACATATTCACACTTAGTCCGGATCCCATATGGAAACGTTTTCACCAGATTTCAACTGCTATCTGAACACAGCACACCAAGGTCAATTCTCTGTGTTAATTTCTATAGGCGATAACAGTGTATTGCTGAGTGAAAATGTTTTGTATTTTCTATTTTTCCGAAAAAACTACCCAACCAATCAAGTTTTATATCAGATTCAAGCTCATTAAATTTCCTCCATGAATCCGTTTGGGTCAGCTCGAACAAAAAACTTACTTACTTTATGAGTAAGGGTTTATAACCAAGCTTGAAACAGCCAAAAACAACATAATTCGTTTGGGCCATTACATAAAAATCATATACTTAAAACGTAATTTTCCCAAAAAATTTGAGTTTTCTACAATGGTTAAAGCGACCTTGGAGAGTAAATGATACAACGTTTCCATATGATAGGAGTACGCATTAGGTTTTTCAGACATTCCCTTCACATCGCACAAGTAAATGAGTGTTGCGCAGAATGAAGGACTGTGCACGAATCTGAGGATAAAATCATACTATTTTTTAATGCAATGGATCTTTTTTGGTGATTGTCGGAAAGTCAGAACCTTAAAAATCAAAACTGCTCGGCCAGCTATCCTTAACATTGTTTTAGTAGAAAATAATGAATAATCGTTATAAAAAAAAAACAAGAGCGATTGCTCACCAGGTCTGCACTTCCACTGCGATTTCGGGAAGAAAAAGTATTCTTCCTTTATTAATTACTCTAGCACTAGTAGGCCAGGTCACATGGATTTAACTTTTTAAGGTTTTTAGTAGATTTTGCAAACTAAAAAAAAAATAACCTGACACTTAACTGTGGTGGGGCTCAAACCCATGAAACTTCGCATTTGTAGTTAAACAATTTCTTAACCAACCAAGCCACTCTAACGCTTGATGGTATTGACTGTATTTTACACGACTTACTGAAATGAATTTTTTGTTTTGTGGGTCTAGGGGGACACCCTGGTATGTAACTTAAAAAAAGGGTGATTAACGTTTGTTGGGAATGGGGTCTAATTTATGTGTTCAAAATTTCAAGCATGTCCGTTCAAAATTGGCGACACTGGATTTTTCAAAATTATGGTCGCAACAACACCACCACCACCACCACCAAGAAATGAGTGAGCCATTAAAATCCGCTTCTCGTGGATCTAATGACAGCTCCTAAAGGGACTTGGACTGGCATAGGAAAGTAATTGTAGGTTACAAATCAAAAGTTTATCGATTCAGTAAATGATTGGCCGAATTCTGAAAATAACAAATTAAAACAAATTTAATTTAGAATGATGGCACAGAGCCGGCACTCAGTACAGCTTTCAGTCACTGGAACAAACGCCTATGGAATACAATCAATTCCACAAATTTTGCAGCTGTAATCAGAGTGCATATGGCATTTGGGTCTCCCAGGTACCCACTTATACTGCTGGGTGGAGAGAGGCAACGTGGATAAAGTGTCTTGCTAGGAACACAAACAGCGACCAGAGTGAACTACGAACCACAGACCTTATGATTGAAACGCCACCGCTGCACCAACTGCTTCCACATGATAAAGTTTTTAAAAAAGGGCAAAATTTATGATATATACAAAAAATGTCTCCTTTGTCTCATCTGGCTTGAATCTGTAAAATACTGGTCAAACACTTTGTTTTGTGTATACAGTAATAATTTATAATAATTTTTATTGGATAACACTTTTGTTACAGCGGCACTTATTAGACAATAACTAATGGTGCATCCAAAAAGACAAAATAATGTCCTTATGTCTCCTCTGGCTTGAATCTGCAAAATACTGGCCAAACACTTTGTTGTGTATACAGTAATAATTTATAATAATTTTTATTGGATAACACTTTTTAGTAGGGTCATTTTTGGGACTTTCGTGACCATTGAGAGCGAAGGTCCGTTTCTCTGTGGATTTATCATCTAGAAGTAGTAAATAAAAAAATAAGCGAGGGTGACCTTCGCCAAAATGTGGGGAAAACCTGTGGGAGCCCGAAATCCAAAATGGCCGCCATTTTCTCAGTAACAGTCTATATCT
>JAOTQE010077328.1:0-16123 GCA_025631205.1 Nesometra sesokonis
CACAGGGCCTGATATGGTGATACCATCAAACCTTGTTTCTCTTTTCAGCTGAATAAATCTTCTGGGCCCCCGGTCTAGAACTCGACTAATAACAAGACAAGAGTGTTGTTAACTGCAATGAAAATCTTTTGTTCAACAACTTCCTTGAAACAAAAATAGAAAAAGCATCTACCGGAAGGTCCACTTGTTAATTTAAGATACAGTTAAACCTCCCTGTGCAGGCACCTCTAATTAGTGGACAACGTTCACAATGGCCACTCATTCAGAAACCCATGTTCTTCCTAACAGTGCAATTGATACCTCTCTTAACTGGCCATCTCACCTAAGCAGCAGCAAACACAGACTTACTGTACCTGTACTACAATTTGTGATTTGTTACATGAAAATTTATTTCCCTACGTTATGCAATTTCTATAAAAAAAGCTTTATTCTATAGTGTAATTAACTCAAAATAATATTAATAAACCAACTGATTTTTAAAACGTGGCAGAGCCAAGCCGAATGAGGCATGTTGCAATGACAGCTTTCCACCATTGGCAGAAATTTAAAAATGGTCACCGTTTTCAAATTTTATTTAATTAAAAAAAATATACAGTTCATACATTCAACTTTCATACTTTACCTCAATTTACAGTTATATGATCAAACTAGACATGAACTTGTCACTTTTGACGAGTTAGCTGATCTGCATGTTACTCAATGTAATCTGCAGATTGTAACCTTGTAAGGCAATGTAATTTGGTCCTGTTATCAAAATAAGTAAAGTGACACAAACAAGTAGTCAGAAGCTACTGTATAACGTTTGGATAAAATTTAAACACAGATTAAGTGCGATATTCTTATCTTGCCATATAATCGAAGTTTATACTATGATGACATCATAACATTTTAAAATAAATGTAACATTTCTTGTAGATAATTGCATCACCTACAACATATTGAAATTTCGTAGAAAATTGACTGCCAATTACCAAGTTAATCTAACATAACTATAGTGAATATTATGTAATTAGTTAAAAGTCACGTTTTTTAAATGTAGATGACGAATTGATGACGTCACAAGTTATTGGCAACCTCGATTGCTTATGATATCCCATCTACAGGTCATAGGCTTCCAGAATGTGCAATAAAATTTGGGGGCAACCGGACATTCTGAGAAGCTATAAATAATTAAAAAATGCAATTTAATATTACCTTGCTTAGTCAATGTATACTGATAACTATTTCCAAATACAGTTTTCTCAAAACCTGCATATAAATTTGAGCTTCAATTGTGTACTTAACTTCGCAAGGAAGACATTGTATGAAACTGATTTTTTTTTGCATGTTAAAGATATTAATGTGTACTTTTATAATCTATAAAAACCTCAATTTTCAATTTTCCGATTTATGCCTCATTTGGCTTGGCCATGCGACAAATAACGGATTTTTAATGAATTAAAATATAAATTATGGTGTCTAAGACGTCAAAAGATTTTGCGATGAGACAGCTGTGAAATGTCACATAGAAGCACACATGCTGTAAGTGATTTGACAAGTTAGGCCCTCTATTGGTCAAACCCCTCCTAAGCAGCCACCTCCCATAAGTGCACACTCTTTCGGATAGAGTGCCCACTTACGGGAGGTTCAACTGTAGTATACACACCATTAATTTTCTCATTTCAGAGTTTTAAAAATAATTTTAATGCTAATCATGGGTGGCAGAACAGTACTAGGGGGATGAGGGACGTAGAATCATGGGTGGCAGAAGAGTAGGGGGATGGAGGATGCGTTCCCCAGTGATAACTCAGGAAAGGACAGTTTCCCCTAAAATGTCACTCGAACCACAAAATTAACAATTGAAAATCATGGTAAATATGAACATTGTGGCCTTGAAAACCACCTTCAGCGACCAGGAAAGTACGAATTTGGAGGCAATAATGTTACCATTAAAAACTAACCAGGCTGGGGTAGCTCAGCAAAATTTAACCTCGTCCCCCCAATTCAAAAACGTTCCACTGCCACTGATGCTACACAACAACAACCGACACCTATCCTTGCAGAAGCGAGAATGTTAAACTTGGGCTGTTACAATTATATGTACAGTTAATTAATTTGCAATTCTACTGTACAACCTCTCCATACCCCTGAAGAAATATATTAGCCATCCTTAAACAATGATACTATGTAGAGAAATTTACTATTGTCAAAATGAATGCATTAACCTCTATAGAATGATTAACAAATACCTCCATAGCAAACGTAATTGAAAGGTCTGTGTTGTTATTTGATGGAAAATGTACACTTAGGCACTTCTAAAGCACATTTAAATTTTAATTTAAATTCCTGATGACATAATTTATGTCAAAATATTGAATCCTGTCACGATGGCGTGCATCTCATTACTTGGAATATGCATTAATACTTTCTTACTTGAAGTTGATTAGTTGACCATTAGGATTGAATCATGTCAGGATGGCGTGTATCTCATTGCTTGGAGTATGCATTATACTTTCTTACTTGAAGTTGATTAGTTGACCTTTCAGATTTTATTCACTCAATTTACACTCTTCAGTAGAGGGCCCAGGTTAAAGAAATTCCACAAAACACAACAGACACTACAACCAAAACGTGCCCCCTAAATTGTTTATAATTTTAAAGTGCTGAGGATTTTCTGATTCTTCCCCAAGATCAAGTAGTTTATTTGTTCACTGGTTTCATAGTTAGAGAGAACCATTATAAGTACTCTAATGAACAATAGACATGCAAGCAAGCCTCCAAAGTTGTTAATAAAAGTGCTGAAGATTTTCTAATTCTTTCCCAAGTTGCATAAAGATCAAGTACTCCATTTGTTCACTGGTTTTCATGAGCTCCAGAGCTCCGGATACAGAAGTGCTGTGAAGAACAACAGACCCTGCCAGCAAGCCTCCAAAGGTGATTATAAAAGCACTAAGGATTTGCTAATTCTATCCAGAGTTGCATAATGGAAGATCAAGCCCTCCATTTGTTTCAGTGTAAAATACACCTAATCTCCTCCTTATAACTTAGCACAATTCAAACATTCCCAATTTCATCTTGGTTCAAGTTTCAGTGCGGCCTTGAAACACAAAAAAACGCTAATCGAATACAGTTAGTGTTGAATAGAACTTAAGTACAATAATCGTAATTAGTGCCTGTAGTTACAGTGTCTAAGCTGCAGTATTTGCATTTAATTTAAAAGCCCTGGTCAAAATTGGATATCTGAGAGATTTTACAAATTATCAAAGCATTAAATGTTAAGATCATGGCTGAAAACATGTCAGTAGGTTATGCTCCTGAAATTTCTAATAAAAAATAAAATATAAAAAAAAAATAAAAAAATAAAAAAACAAAACTACCTGGATCAACTTTCACTTTAAAATGAAACGAAGATTCACTTTCAGTTTTCAAAAAGATTTTGAGAACAATATCCTCCACATCACTATTTTTATAACACTGGTGCCTTGAAGTTTAATCAAATACACACACGCACTCGCTTAAATTTGTGTAGTTTAAATGTTCATCTATTTATTTATAGATTAAGAGATAAACCATTACTGTATGTAATTACAGTACTGAAACAATCTGAAGATCAAAAACATTATTTTACAACTTGTCGCTAACATGCTGCTCAGTAAATGGTACTACTCAATAATATCAAGGCTTTGCCTTTTGGTTATTGCTAATGATCGTACTGCAGATATAACAGATGTGGATTTAATAACTAATATTTTAATTAATGGTAGTAGATTTTTAAATGAAAGGCAAAATTAATGTCTTTGAATGTACACAATGTACACAAAAGTAGATTCATGACACTGGACATTTTGACTGAGTTTCTTTCATTCACTTGTTTTTTTTTTGTTTGTTTCATTCACTTGTTTGCTTTTTTCTTAGTTTTTTTTTTTTTTTTTTTGCTTTGTTTCTGTACTGTAGTTATTGCACAGAAAATGTCAATTATAACAGTGGTCCTTGAAAGGTTTTACTCTTCTAAAGGGCCCACTGAATAAATATTTTTGAAATTAAAAAAAAAAAAAATTAAATATGAGATCTTTTTAAAAGTCCCAACATTATGAACCTATGTGGGTTTTGCTGAAACTCAATATGCTATACACACAAAACACCAAGATCCCAAGTTGGAAGTTTTAGAGGATACAGTACATTGGCAACAACCCTTTGTGTAGCAGACTAAACTCAAAATCCTGTTTATTAAGGATTTTACTATTTTTCATCATTAATATACGAGTATTATTACTCTCAAAAAATTCTATACACTAGCGAGCTGATTATGGCTGATATTAAAAAATGTAATAATTGTATAAAATACTAGCACTTAATACAAACAAGAGAATGTATCAACGCACAGTGATGAATAAAAAAGGAATAATCAAAATTGATCACAATGGATCAAATAAATGAGTCTTCAAACTAGTCTTATAATGGTCACAGAAGACGACTAACGAATGGAATCGGGAATTTGTTCTAAAGTTTAGGAGCCGCAACAGTCACTATTGACTGGGAAGGATGAGCAAAACTAAAGAATTGGTTTTCGATCTTAGATATCGCTTGCAAGATGTAGACCTCTGTTGTATGAAATTAGAGATGTAAGATGGTAATTGGTTATTGAGAGATTTGTATGTCTGTTTTTAAATGCTACTGTTTTGATTGATGAAAATTATTTTGGATGGTTTCTTTCTTTACATGTTTTTTTATCTAAAAAAATGAAATTGCTTGAACTGAAAGATTTAAGTTTTGAATTTTTAATTAATAGAGAAAAAGCTAAAAAAAGTGGTCATCAAGTGACATTGATAAACTTAAAACTATGCTTGTATAGCCGGGAAGATACAATACTATGACCCGTTAGCGGGTTAATTTGGTCTAGTTATGTACAGTATACTAGTGACATGTTTTACTCATAATATAAAAAAAAATTGTTAAAAAATAAATAATAAAAATAATAATAAATGTATAAAAACAACAAGAAATATTGTACTGAGAGATTGTGGGTATATGATCAGTCAGTACGTTAGTACTATAAGAAGCAGATTTTGTTATTATTGGTATTTTCCTATTGGAATTAAGTGGAAGGCCTAGAGGCTTATTGTTACTTTTGAATCTCAGTACCGGTACTTAATCTGTTACCACTGCGGTGGCCGTAGACCTGAATTCTGTTATGTCAGTTTACTTATAAATATATTGAGAATACAGGTGGGACGACCCCACGAAAGAGAAAAAAAATGAAATTAATGAAAGGTTGATTAAAATCTCACCTGTTTTCGTCGTGTTGTAGTTGGTGACAAGTTATCATCATTATCCTCCTGTTCAGATTCATCAAAACTAAATGAAGAGCCGGTACTCGTGTTAGAAAGCTTCCTAAGTAAACGCTTCTTAGTAACGCTGCCGTCTTCGGCCGAAAGATTAGAATCACTCTGAGGAAGGTCAAGACCACCCGATGGGTTCGGACATGAGGTTTCGTTATCTTGATTGTTACCGTTATCATCCGTGATAATGACCGCTGGCGGAGATGGCAACAGCTCCACACTGGAGAAACTAGCAGAACTCCATGTCATGTTACTGCTTGTTTTACAAAGTCTTGGTTTTGTGGAAAGGGACATCGATTTAAGACTCGAACCAAGAAGATCAGGGCTGGCTGGACCGGGGCTTTTTAACCTTACTGTTAAGTGAGTTCTTTTAATTTGGTTTGAAGGATGTGAATCGTCTGTTTTAACTTGTAGGTTGACAGTTTTATTCTCATCCTCAAATCCTTCATCAACAGGTGAGGATGGTCTGTATATTATTGTCTCTGGCACATCAAGCTCTGTGCTATCAAAAACATGACAGCCTCGAGAAAGTAGTTTAGATTTTCTGGAAGGGGAATCGAGTGAATGTTGGGTTGGATTAAATATTATGTTACGATCAAATGGCTCTTCATTTGACAATGAGGATGATTGGAAATCTGAAGTGTCTAAGTTAGTACTATGGTGACCGCTATCAACACTCTGTGTCCTTGTCGCTTTTTCATGCGTTAGCAGCCCTTCATGGATATCTGCTACATTGTTCACAGGTGAGCTACACCTCGGGCTTAAATTTACCGGACTACTGGAATAGCGGCCGCTTCCATACCCACTACTCGGACTAACACAAGGCGACAAACAATTCCTTAAATGTAAAGAGTTACTTGCTGTATTTAATTCACCTTCAGCCCATGAATTACGATTTCCTTGACTAGATGACTTTTGACTACTTGATATAAAACTATCATTTATGCCATTAACGTCAGAGGAACGTCTGTGATTTTGTTTTTTATTGTAATCTGTTAAATTATCTGAGTTTGGCAAAGTGTTTTCCTCACCGCTAAATCTAGAGCATAAATGTTGAATCCTAGGGGAGACTGGACGAATGGTACCGGAATTTGCGGAAGAGAATGTAAATACACAAGGAGATAAACTTCTTGACCTCCTTTTACTTTCAATTAGTATGAAATGTTTCAATGATCGACGAGGCACATCAAATTTGGCTATCGTATCAGACACGCTCAATATCCTATCATCCGCTGTCACCTCTTCCCGAGACAAATCCGACGTACCCGGTATATCCAACTTGAGGTTGCGGATCCTCGGTCTGGAACGCCTTTCCTGAACATCACTAAGTCTGCTGTAAGAATTACTTCTCTCCATATCTCCATTTACTAAGTCATAAATATCCTCTACTAGTACTGATGATTTTTTATCATTTTCTTGAAATGTGAAAACTGTACCCAATTCTGATTCCTGGAAAATTCTATTTTTATTATGTAACTGGTTCACCATGTTCGAATAGGACAAGGCATTCAACACCTTACTATTCACTATCGGTGGTATATCATGACCATTTATTTCCATAAAACAATTCCTTGAATTAACAATGTCATCACAGATATTTTCACTCATACCCATAAAATCTTTGCTGCTTTTAGAGCACTCTTAAAGTTTATGAAACCAATTTACTAGACTTTTATATATCCCCATAGTTACTCAATACAATAGCCTTGCTGAGTAAGTGTTTTACCAAACTGCCTTCAACACACAGAAACCTGAAAAGGAAATAAAAAATATTTTACTGATTTTTTTTTGTCTTAAATTAATTCAATTAAGTCTAGTAAAAATTAATTAGAAAATTAAAAACAGACAATCTTAAAAAATACTTAAAAATACAAAAAAAAATCTAAAACAATTACAAAAAAGAAGGCATAAATTTAACTTGTAGACTAGGCCTAGCCTAACCGCCTAGGGGAACAAAATTACCGTGGATCCCACGCCACCTATTGCCAAAGAGCCCCACATCATAAATAAAATGACAAGTTTTCATTCAATATTTTGGTTTCCTCTTCTTTGCCTCAACTGGGTTAGGCCTATGCTGCTAGGGCTAGGCCTACAACACTGGCCACTACTAGCTACTGTAGCTAGGCCTAGTAGGCTAGGGCCTAGGCCCTAGGCCTAGGTAGGCTTATTTCACAGATTTATGATTAACTTTATAATTCACATGTGTCGTGTTCTAACATTTCAGTTGTATAGTTACACAATATGTATACGCTTTGTAATAAGCTTAGGCTATGGAATTTAAAGTTAAACTCAAAGCCATATCTCCGAGGCCTAATCGGAGGCCTACCGGAGGAAACCATAACTTAACCACAAACATAGGCTTGGCACCGTTCGTGGACAGATCACTGTATTTTTAAAAGTCAATTTACACAAGCATTTTGTTGAAAATATGCCTGAAAATTAAGCATTATAATTAAATAAAAAGCAATAAAAAGTACTGACCTTAGAAAAATGCCAAACAAAATCAGTTTGCCTTCATAATTTTGATGGAAATTGACGCATAACCCTATTTTGGATGTTAGGCCCAAAGCGTACGCTTCGCTGTGATTTTCTCTTCCGTCCTGCCTCGGCGGATCCGTGTGTGTGATACGTACACAGAACTATAGGTGGCGCATTACCAATATCACGTGGGAATTTAAAAAAACAGCATCATTATTAAAATAATTGAGTAATTTGTATAATAACAGCGCTGGTTCTACTCAGCTATCAGAGGTCTAAGAAATTTTATTGATTGTCTCCTTCAGCGAGACTCTACTTCCTTCTTTTCGTGATCAAGGACATTATTCTAATCTCTAAATATTGTGCATTTTATGATAATTTCCAACAAGTACCATTAATCATCATTACGAAAAGATGTAGGCTACTCCAAAAGTCGTAATGTAGCAATACGTAGAGTTACAATAATTTAGAAATTATTATCCATGGTTATACGTGAAAATACTAACAGCACACAGACCATGGGCGCAGATGTATCACGCATGATTTTTCCCACGCATTAGCAGAATTCTCACGCATTCTCACGCATAAATAGTTTTTCTCATGCACGAGACAATATTGAGGAAAATGGGCCCAGTGGTAATTTGATTGTGATGTTGTTGATAATGATGATGATGATGATGATGATAATGATGAAGCGACATTAAGATTTATGTAAACATGGAGGTTGGTCTTTTTGAGTTGCTACTATGAGGCCTACTGTATCGACCTGTTGAACTGTTCCTGAGTTAAATTTTTGATAGCGTTATATTTCTTAACATTTTCCTCATAAGTTTGGGTACTAGAATTTGTTTTTTTATTTTCTGGATAAGTGTATGTTTTTAGCAAAAAAAAAAACCCCCACAAAAAACATTTTTAAAAAACGGGAAATACGAAAATTACTTTAAAAAATGCGATATGGGCCTATTCAAACATGTTAGATCAGTAACATAATTTAGGCCTAAATAAATGATGGCGATGGTGATCATCATAAATCCATATTATTGCGTATTAATTAACTGTGTTACCAGGGGAGAATTTGGGAATTAGGGGAAGAGGAGCGTGATCTTAGCCGTACCATATTTCTCAGGGGCGGATCCAGGATCCACCGAAAGGGGGAGGGGCACACTTCCAGATCCGGGTGGGCGTGGCTGCCGAAAAAAAGGTCATTCCCCCATTTTGGTGCCCTGATACTCTATTTTACGCGTTTTTTGGTTTTTATGGTTAACTTTTGACCCAGCGCACCTACTATAAGAGAGGGGGTACAACTGGTGCACATTTAGCGCCCGAAAGTTGTGAAAAAAATTTTGGTTTCAAAAGGAGGCCCGGGGGGTCCGTTGGTCCCTCCCCTCTTGGATCCGCGCCTGTTTCTCCAGATTTATTTTTCTCGGCTTATGGCGGAACGGTTGACTTCAAGGTTTCCCTTCTGATACGCAAGGGCGCAGACAGAGGGGATTGGGGGTGGGTCAGGACCCCCCTAAAATTTTGAGGAAAAAAATTTTTAGTAAAAAAGTTATAATGTGAAGAATATTATAGTATAGCATGAATTGTAAACCAGCCATCGTTAATAATGCAGACTGAAACTCAACTGGCAACCACGCCACACCCGGACCTCCCGAGTTGGGACCATAGCCGGGAAAATCCTAGCGCCACCACTGCTGACCCCCCTTTCATTCCATCCTGGCTGCGCCCCTGATACTGTATATATCAGGGGATCCACCCAAAGGTGGGGGGAACTTCAAGATCCGGGTGAGCGTGGTTGTCCATTTTATTCAAAATTGTGCAAAAAATATATTTTTTGGTTTCAAAGGGGGGGGGGGGCTGTCCGTTTCCCCCCTCCCTTGGGTCCGTGCCTGGACCCTGGACCAGGGTCACATCCAGCGTGTGGTAGACGAGGTAGTTGCCTCGTCTAAGATTTACAATTTTCCTCAAATATAGTGTTTTTTTTCCAAAAGCACATCCTAACTAAAAAAATCAAAACATTTCGATTTGCTTTGGATTTCACTGACCACGGATGTATTTTAGAGGCTACTGTGATTGTGCTAGGCATGTAGCAACTATTAATCTAAGTTTAGATTATTAATGTATACCAGAATGATTGGTTTTTGTGATGAAGTTATTAATATAATTACTTCCACGACTTGACCTTGGTGACACATACACTAGAGACGCGTCACCACACTCTACGGTGATTAAGAGTGTGTGTGGGTGTGGGTGTGTGTGTGTGATTGTGTGTGTGTGTGTGTGTTAATGAAAATAACGTCAAATCACGACTTGGTTGTCATGGAAACCAATCCTAATTAATACCCAATAATATAGGTAGTTTGTGCATGGACCTATAATCTTATTTATAGAGGTCCGTGGTCTTCGTAGTGACCGTGAGTGACCTGCAATAAACGTGACTGATAATTTTACAACAAACAAGACAGTCGTTCAGATTGCATCCCTCACCTGTCTTAAACAACTGTGAATTTTAAAATAACAATTGAATTAATAGCTGTGCCTAAATAATATAGGCCTAATGCTGTTCATTTCTATTTATTTCGCTACAATCCGTCATCATAGCCTCTGCTGGCGCATATATTCATGGTTTTATAATTACTTTTTTAAAGCCAAAGGGGATGGGGTCATCAGGTCCCCCCTGACACACCAGCCCCACTCCATTCCCAGTTGTTGACGGTTTGATTTTGACAAAAAAAAACATTATCAGGGGCAGATATAGGAGGGGGCGCATCCGGCGCGCGCCCCTATTATCGTCTAAATGTAGATGTGCCTAATATTAGGTGCACCGGGTGTGAAGGAGATGATCTTTTTTTTTGCTCGCCAGGGACCTCGAAAATGCGCCCCCAGTTTCGGTGGACCCTGGATCCGCCCCTGATTATTTCCACATTTTGCGTGTTCTGGTACCCAGTTTTGGCCCTTGTGCACGATTCAGGCTTAGGAGGGTAAAGTCGACCTAAACATAAACTACAAAAGTAGTAGAGGCCTATGCTAGGAGGATTCGTTTTAGCAATAGAATGACAGGATAGGTCCACTACCGTACAGATGTGTATGTCTATTTCATTTTTTTTATAGTCCATTTTATTAAACCCCGCGCTCCTAATATAAGGGTTGGGGGCGCAACGTTTTGGCGATAATAGAGGGAGCCGGCTGCGCCCCCTAAATCCGCCCCTGCTTGCAATAATTATTCTTTAAAATTTCGTGGTGGTTCGTGCTAACTAACACAGGGCGTTGGGGAAGAGGGGTGATCAACCAGATCAGATTTTTGACAAGAAAAAAAACCCTTTATGATCATCTAATACCAGAATGATTAGTCTATGAGTTTTTCATATTACCCAATGGCGTGTTCAGGAGAGGGGGTGATAGGCCTATGGGTGCCCGAAAAGCCCCTTCGAAGAAAAACAATTATGACCGCACCATCAATTTGTGGGTTTTTTTGTTTTTGCTTGTCAAGATCCAATTGCAACACAGGTTTGACCACCCCTGCCCATACCTTTTCGCCAATTTCTGGATACGCCCCTGAACCACTTCCACGAATTTTGTCCTTGGTGACGCACTATGGATTTGTCACCAAACTCTGTAATGAAAATTACGTCCAATCCGGACATGGTTGATGTGGAAACCAATCCTAATTCTCAATTTTGTGCACCTTATAAACAATCTTCATAATCGTATTTAGGTTCATGGTTTGTTCACCTTTACAAATGTGATTACTTTTTTATTTTTAAACGCGGAAAGGGTCTCTATAAACAGCTTTTCAAAAATGTCTGTCTGTCTGTCGGTTTGTCGTTCTTGTCACGCATGTTTGTGACTATTTGCGTTTTGTTATTTCCATCTGATAACCAGCATTGTATGGGTGTCACTTTAAATATCTACGAGATATGTAACACAAAATATATCATCAACTGGTAATACATTAACATTAAAACTGAATTAAAATATCGTTATAAATACACTTCTAAATGCTTACATCCCTATTAAAACTGTATACAATATATTTTTTTAAATTCTGGAGTTGCGATGCAAATTGCGAATAACGCCTCAAGCTACTACACTCGGCGAATTTCACCTCAGGCGTAGTCGCAGAAATTTGAAATTTGAAAAACAGATGATGTTAATAGTATAAAAGCAAGCACGATGCAGAACCGATTCATTCGATCACTGATCTTGCTTATATAGTTTTAGATCAGTAGCCGCACTCTAATCTTCAATTGCCTTGTATAGGTGGTTGTAGAATAGGAATACTATCCTCGTTTTGTTGGCTAAACAACAGTGATGGCGTGCAGTGTACGAACAGTTGGCGACACTGACCAGCTACAGCGTGCGCAGCCTCCCGCGTCTTATTGTCGGATCGACTTTTTTAAAAACATGATTATACTTGAGACTACTAGTAGTCTTAGATTATACACTGTAGTTTCAAAATGATAAAAACAAATTAGTTTTTAATGTTAAATTACAATTTCTACTAGCATTGGTATACAGTACCGATTGTGTTTACCTAACTTTAGAACAATTATAAATTAAAACAGTTAAATGTATGATAACGCCGCAAACCAGTGTAAAGCGACTCGACTCCCAAATTCAATGTGGATCTACTACTCAAAATAACATGTTGACAAATATGGAAATTACAGATTTTGAAAGTGTTGCGTTTGAAATCCTGGAAATCACACAGGCCTATGCCTAACTCGCATAAATGGGAAGATAATTTGAATTCTCGAGAATAGATCATTTATGATTTCTTAATGTCATTTTGATACCGTTTCAAAACATAAAGTGAGTAATGTTCCTGTTTTTTAAACATTGTGTTATGAATAGAGGATTTCGGTGTTTTCGTCACTATCTCGCTGTTGAAATGTGTAATTTTATCAGTTATGTAGGAGACGTCACCAGCCTTTTTTCAAGGGAGAACGGTGGTAGGGGTGCGTTTTAAGAAAATACTCCAGGGGCGGATCAGATAGCGTAGGGGTGGGCGCACGTTCATCCGTGGGCGCGTGTAGTTTCAATAAACAATCAACAAACAAACAAATAAAAAAATATTATTTCCACGACTCTTGACTTTAGTGACACGTACCATACACCAGAGACGCGACAGTCAACGGACTATGAAAATGACGTCAAATCCGGACTTGGTTGTTGTGGAAACTGAATTATTAATAATCTTAATTACGTAATACTCACTTTTGTGCATGAACCTATAACTAATCTCACTAATCATATTTATTGATTCATAGTTTATTCACCTTAAAAGGTGATTACTAATTTTAAAACATTAACAAACAAGTCAATAATATAAGGTACGGTAGGCCTACGATTAAGCCCGCACGTGTTTTAACTTTTAAACAATTATAAATTAATTAAATCTATTTCACAAAATGTCGACATCAGAGGCGAATGCATTCTTTTTCATTCTCTTGGAAAAGGGTGGGGCGGAGGGGGCAGGTAGAGAGTCAAAGTTTTAGGGAGGTCCGGGGGAATTCTTCCCAGGAAAATTTTGGTATTTAGATGTCCGGTAATGGTCTAGAGGCGTGTTGAGAGACCAATTATTGTCTTCAAGTTTGCTAAATATTTAGTTTTATAGACAATGTTAATAGTATTGATATATTTTACTTTCCGAAAAAAGGGGGAGCGGTCCGCCCCCAAGTCCGCCCTTGACAGCATGTTTTTTTGTAAAGTGAATATCAAATCAAAAATGGGTCTACTACTCATAATGACAGTGTTAAACAAGTCGATCCGACAATAAGACGCGGAAAGCTGCGCACAGTATAAATAATAGAAAGTTAATCGTTAATATCTTTATACATGCGTTCCAGCATTAGACTAATATTATTATTTGAAGTGTAAAATACAACTACTTTTAAAGTGATTAAGCCTAAGCTAGCAGCAGTACGGGAGTCGGTCAGTGTCACTCACCAACTGTTCTTGCATTAGCCAGCAAACCCGGGCTCATAGCCCTATTCTTCAAACGCCTAGTGTGTACAAAGCGATTGAAGTGCAGCTACTGATCAGCTATACAAGCAAGATCAGCGACGGTATGAAGCAATTCTGCGTCGAACTTACTTTTATAGCGTTAGCGTCACCTACTATGCGAATTTCATCTTTCTGCGACTACGCCTGATAGGCGAGTCGCCGAGCGTAGTAGCCTGAGGCGAAGTTCGCGTGACAAGACCGACAGACAGACAGACATTTTTGAAAAGCTGTTTATAGAGACGCTTTCCGCGCCTAAAAATATGGAAATTACTGATTAATAATGATTGAGGGACAAACACTTATTCAACTTAGACTTGCCCCAAATCTATTTATTTTTGTGTTTAATGAAGTGCGCCACCAACGGATGATAAAGTTTTTGTGGTGCGAGGGTTTGTCGATCAGAAAGGTATGACGTTCCACCTACTATGAATCTATACAAATAGAAATTTACTAAATATGATAGAACAAAGAAGAAAAAGACGGATGAACTGCGAGGAAATGGGCTTTTGAAGGAAGTTTGAAGGAAGAATGGAAGGAAAGAGAACAGTAGGCTGAAGAAGGAAACAATTCCAGGGACGGATGCAGGCATTTGGAAAAGGAAAGGGGGACCGACGGGGGGGGGGGTAGATTTTAAAATGCTTAGGGGGTCTGGGGCATGCTCCCCCGGGCAATTTTGGTCTTCCGATGGGGACGGCCCGGCCCCCTTAAATCCGCCACTGAATTCATGGATACGTTAAACGCGGGACGATATCAAGAAATTAAAAGGAAAGGGGAAAAATAGATCAATGGAGGAACTAAACCTCAAACTCATAAACGGCCCTGCATTACTGAAGAATTACTAATAAGTTGAATGAGATTTTGAGAGTTTTGTGTTTGTAAACCCGGAAATCACATAGGCCTTTAATCCCAACTCACATAAATGCAGAGATAAGTCTTAATGTCATTTTGATACCATTTCAAAACATAATTTCAAAGTCAGTAATATTCCTGATTTTTAAACATTGTGTTGAGTAGAGGATTTCGGTATTTTCGTCTTATGTCACTGTTGAAAACAGTTATTCAGGGCTTTCACCAGCTTTTTTCAAGGGGAGGGGTGCGTTTTAGGAAAAAAGGAAAAAACAATCAACACCAGGGTCGGATCTAGGAGCGGTGGCGCACGTTCCCATACAGCCCTACTTTTTTTTTGTTCAGGAGGGCGACTTCGCACCCGCCGTACGCCCTTGTCACAATTAATTGTTCTTTAACTACAGAAATTTTAATCGTGAAGCCCCTAAATTGATAATTTGTTTTGAAGTATCTTACTTATTGTAGCATTTTTCTGGAATAGTTGGATCCGTCAGATATTTTTCATGAATACAGGAATAGATAACGTAGATAACCGAAAGGATCATCAATTCTAATATTCTACAATTCTCGCCTTCTTCCTTGTGGAAGTGGAAGGTGCATTTTCACCTATAATATTGGAAAGCTCATAGATTCCATCACCAATGTAGTTGGGATCACAATGTGACTGATTGCGTGATTGTGAGTTTCCTACTTAGTCTTGTCTATACGACTTGAAGCGGTAAGGCAAGCCTGCTCGCATCAGACACCGCGTGTCTCAATCTATGGGATGGACCTTTTCTGTCATTCTATTGCTACAACCACCCCTCCTGTTGTTACTCCTACAATTTGGAGTCCTTAGGAGGTCGGATTTAACCCACCAGAACCAGAACCTGGGTTGCATGGCGACTTAAAAATAATGTGCAACTTTAATATAATGATTAGGCCTACAGCAGTGTTTTATTTACTATTATTATTAATAACAACCAAAATAATATCACAGAACAAAAACGTAATTTGTTTTTAGTTTTTATTTAGGACGGAATAATGCAACAAATACAAAATACATTCTCTATACTTTCAATTTTTTAAAAATTTTACAGTTTTACATTGTATTCCACGTAGCCGGGAATAATATTGTATAATAATTGCATATACTTTGGCAGAGCTTGAAAGGTATTTTGAAATATTTGCTTGTTAGTCAAGCAAAATATTTCACAATGTTTATCTCCTGATGATGACACAATTAATGACGAAATATTGAATTACAACATGGCGTCTATTTCGATACTGTACATGGAGTGTGCATTGTATTGTACTTTTTTGAACACATAAAAGAGTTATGGAATGTTTTACATTCAGGTTTTGGACCAAATTATTGACAAATATCTTTAAAGGGTAGGTTCACCCAAAAAATTACTCTTCATTATATGTTTTAGTTAATCATAAAAAGTATATTCAGCCCTATTTGGGAATTTTTAGGATTTTTTCCCTTGTGT
>JAOTQE010077339.1:0-16122 GCA_025631205.1 Nesometra sesokonis
TTAAGAAAGAAATCGTTAAAAGTTGCTGGGAGTTTATTGTTGGTATACTGGTGCATGAACAAGGCCGTTTGGAGCTTATTTATGTCAAAAATGTTTAGAGACTTTAGCTTGTGAAAAAGTGGCTTGGAGTGGGATAAATAGTTCACTGATCACTGTGCTATATAGTATGATAGTATGTATCATTCAAGCTTTAATGGCCCACTTAGGTAAAAATCTTTAAAAAAAATAAAATATTTGAATTTCAAATTATTGGGAATTTATTATGGAATCAGAAAATCTAAATTTTACATGTATTTGAAATAAAACTTAGTACCAATCCATGAACCAGGAAGTTAATATTTAAAACCCGGAAGTCATGACTTGTACATTCCAATTTGATCAATTTCACCCTACATTTTCAAAGAATTGTATGGTAAATTTGAAATAATCACCTCGCTAGCTTATCACATTAAATGTTTATGAATGATAGGAATCATACTATAAAGCTACGCAAACAAGTGTAAACTAATCCAGTTATCTATTGTAATAAGACTTGAGAAAACTTTCTAATGCAGATGTACACCTAATGTTATAAATAATATGAAATATTGACTTTTAAGTCTATTTATTCTTGTGTATCTGTATTTTTGCAATTATATTATAATATTGTTAAAATTATATAAATAAATAAAATAAATAATGAACACTGTATGTTAACATAATATTATTTAATTTATAGTTTTGATTTGTGTTTTGCTAGATATACAATGACATTGTATAAATCAGTGCATTTTTTATGTAGTTATTGCATTATATATGCATTATTTGTATAGAAAATATTACATGGCTTACTGAAAATGAACTTTTTTATATGGTAAATTGCACCTTCTTCTAAACTATTATTGGTCAGGATTGCATGGTTTTTGAACTGCATGTTTATTAAAAGTAGTAGAATCTGGCTATTGGATCTTTTCTGCATAAATTAGAAAAAAACAGTCTTTACCATAAGTGGGTCCTTACATTTGTTGTGATCTAGTCATGATGTGAGAGCAGTAATTTGTCATTAAAGAACCATTCATGATATAAAAGAATATATATAAGAATGACAAACATTAGTACTGACCTTGACTAAGGCTGTTCTTTGAAGGAATATTTCAGCTGGAAAGTCTTGCAGTACAACATCACTAATGAATTCACATGAAGTGATGATGAGAACTGGACTAGTACTACACAATGAACTATTAAAAAACATAACCTTACTTTAATACTTTATGGAACTGAACAATTGAAAGAAAAGTCACACTCCACCATGCACAGACTGTTCACTGGTTTGGCTGAAATGAATAGGATGTGGCATTTTGCAGCTTAAGTTTATTTAAAGTCATATTAATGTAAAACCCTTTATTTTCGCAGCCCTAAATTTTTCGCGATTTCACGATTTGAAACATTTCGCGACCTTTTATTTTTGCGATGGGACGTTTTAATAAATAACATTTACACGATTTTGACCCTTTTTTATGTTGCACACAATGAGTGTGATTTGTTCATAAACTTTTTTTTGTTGAAGATGATGTTAGTTTTTAAAATGAAAGAAGTTGTCCATGTTGACAACGTCTAGGCCTGATCCACCTATATCTATTATGAATGACCGATTTATCTAGCAGGTCTCGCGATCCACAAGTCGCTAGGCCCAACCAAGCTAAGTAGGCCGATTTCGTGTGACAAATTCCACGATTTTGTTCATTGATTAATCAGCATCATTAATGGGAAGTCTGCTTTAAAAAATTGCATTCTTCATCTTACTTTTGTCAGGAGGTCTACGTCAGGCCTAGTTTAAAACCATTTTTCATTTGCCACCACTCTTGTTCATCTAAGAAAAAATTGCTATGCCCAGGTGACTAAACGTTTGAAATATTTCCTTTCAAAATGTGGGTTTGTTTTATCTTTAAGAAGGAGATGTTGATAGTGACTGAGTCAAAACTCATATAAGAGATACATTTATTACATATGAGGCTAGTCATGGCAAACCCAACAAGTTGTCACACCGGAAGTTATTGAGAAATAAGCAAATAAACAGCAAGAAATATAAACAGATCCAAAAGAAAATTTGTGTCTATTTTGTTCAATAACTTCAGTTGTAGATGTTAAATTTTGATAATTGACCCCTCATTTTAAAGCTTGTGAAAAGCATAATATAGTTTTAACAATAATTCAATTTTCAATTTTCCTACAACTTGGTGGTTTTGCCGTGTCATGCCTCATATGGATTTGCGAATAGTGCCAAAATTAATATTTTCACGAAATAAACATGTTTTTAGACAATCGATCTCAGCCTCACTATACCGGGCTTCTGTTTGGCGGAGATCACTCCTTGGTGGGTCTCTATTTTGGCAATTGCAATCCTATCGATAGCAGAGATAGACCAACTCTGCACTCTTTCATAGGGGATCAGTCATATATTTTACTGTTTGTTTGTAGTATTTTTGCTGTGATTTGTGATTGTCAATTAAACAAAAAGAGACAAGATCATTTATTTTATACATTATTACATTTTTTGGAAAATCTGTTTTGACAATTTTTTTTGACAAAATCTTAGCAATTTTCATGCGCCCTTAATTTTCGAGATTGTCGGGTCATCACAAAAATTCACGAAAACTAAGGGTGCGTGAAAATAAATGGTATTACAGTATATTTCCATTAATATGTAATATAAACCAAACAAATGTGAAAGATTAATATTAGAAAAATGCATACCTGTTGGTCTTTGTAAGTACATGCTTATCAGTCTCAGTCAGTAGAAGCCAAGGAAATGTTGAAAACTTGAATCCACGTACTCTAGTACAATCTAAAATGAAATTGTCCTATATATCAGTGTTTACTGTCATCTCTTGTAGATGAACAAAATAATACAATGCAAATCAGTGTATCAAACAAGATGTTTAATAGGTCTGTGTACCATTGGTGAAAAAGTAACACAGACAGTCAGTTACACAGTGAGCTCCGAGATGAAGATTGCATACTGACTTAGACCCAACCCACACATAAGCTATGACCAATCTGATTGGAGGAAGTAATTAAATAAATGTGTTTAGCCAAAATGAATGTACAAGCATCAGTTAATGAGCAATATTGCTTGGCTCTGGTGCATATTTGAGTAAAGAGCCATGAATGAGCAAATATTAAACATGATAAAATTATGTTACTCTCTACTTCTTCTCTACATGGCAGATTGTTCAATGAACAAAGTTTAAGTGCACATTCCAAACAATCTGCCTCTGGAATTAATGAAGTGTGTACTAGACCTTAGATTCTGCAATTTATGCATAGAGAGTATATATTTTCAGTTATTTTATATTTAGAATTAGACTTCATGTCATAGTGATTTAGTCTTTATGATTTTTACTTTTGTGCTTCCTGCCTCCTCATCCAGTCTCTGTATATATGTGTAATTTTTAAATGTTTTATGGCAATAAAGAATAAGAATTAGGAGAGGATACTTTAAATGTACCTGCTTGATTATCTTGTACTATATTTGTTTCCTTGACCGTTGATTTGTCTTGCAATACAGATGTGAAGAAACCTTTTTGCAGTGGTACATGTCTTAATACTTCTTCCAAGTTAGACTCTACCTTACTGCTTGCTACAGCTGCATCTGCTGATGATGAGACCATTAATTACATATCAATATTTATACTATTAATTCAGTAAGCTTGTTTTCTGAGAACCGAGATATGACCACTTGTCAAGGGGACATCTCACAAAAATTTTGCAGAAGAATAACTCTATAATTCCATGGAGTAAATAGTTAACAATTTACTCCATGACAATTCTCAGTATGCCAACAGTATGGGAAATCAAAATGACAGGAGGCAACATTGGTTGACTTTTTGAAGATGACACAGGAATAGATATAAATATTTAAGTTAAATTAAAACAATTCTGTGCTATAGTCTTCATAATTTATTGGTATATAATACTTTTATTTTGCATATAGAGAATCAACTCATTAAGAAAAAATAACGTAGGTATTCATGTAAACATTAACTTACATTTGAAAAAAAATATCAAAAATTATCCCTTATAATTGTATGCCTAATTTGTGCATTCAGGCATATAGAAACCCAGTTGTTTAAAATTACACCCAATATAATGGTGATTGGATATGAAAAGAAAATTGAGCATTATAAATATTATAAAAAGCAAAATCTATACAACATAAATTTATATTCCAAAATAAAGACAAATTTAAAACTTCAAACCTTTGTGAAGATCTTGTTGAGGGTGTTGATAGACACACTCATGGTCATGCTTGGCTGGTTCCGGTAGACATAATAACATTTCATGAATCTCATCCACAATACATTGAAGAGTGACATCAAGATCACCTCTGAGTTGACCAAGAAACTCAAGAGCTCCAATTTCCAGGAATAACCCAGCAGCTGTTGGATGCTGTATATGGTTACATGTTATACTAACAACTTATTTTTTTATATAACACTTTTCTATGAGGATATGAAGCTCTTTGCAACAACTCTGTTCTACCGGACACCATATGGTCAAATCATGTCATGTATCGATTGTTGCCATACTTTGCACAGGGTTATCACCTTCAGGTATTGATGATAATAAGGCATCATCAAGGACATTTATATAAGAGTTCGATTGACAAGTCTTAACCTCAGGCCTTTTCATACAAGTTCAATGCCTTACACTTTTGCTGTCCACCATACGATGGAAGTATCAGGGGAAAGTATGCAATTAACAATATATAACTTATATAAGTAGATGTTTAATTACACTTTAAGATATAGACTTCTTAAAAAGTAAGTGTAAATAATGTAAGAAGATGTAACTTACATGACAAATGTATTCTTGTTCCCTTTACCTGAAAATGAATTTGCTCAAAGTATCTGTTATAATCTGCTGGCACTGTTTTGAATAGAAATCAAATTTAAGAAATCTTGCACGTATCAATGTACAGTAATAGAAAACCAGTCAAGCATCAGGCTTGTTGTAGCATCAAATTCTGACATCAATTACTTGGTATTTCCCCATCTGCCACCATGTTAGCAATTAAAATTTTAATCGCGGCATTAAAGCTACAAACTTCATTTATTATGCTTAATTTTTTAACATAGTTCAGTTAATAAATTAAAATTTATGTAAATGCAAAAATTCTCACAATTCACGTTCACAAAACACCTTTTAGCCTTCTTAATTTGGAGGTTTGACTTACGCAGGGTCTCGTACAATAGTTGCCATCTTTTAACAATTTCCCAGAAATCGTGTTTGACATGGGTGTACATTTTCCATTCTACTGCCCACAATTGACGATGTATCAAGACCAAACTTGGCCAAATGCATCTTGATAAGCTGTAGTCATATTTCATCAAGAAATTTCCTGTTTTGAGTAAGCTTTTATGTTTTTAAAACAATTTGAATTTAAACTTGGAAAAAAATTATACAATTTTGATGTTTTACATCATTTTTTGAGGTAAGATAACAGCGGCCGTCCAAAAGACACCGATAAATCAATTATTTAGTCTTTAGAATCACAGGAAAACATACAACTTTCATTATTTTTGTACGTTAAAGCTTCAAGACCAACATGTTTAAAAAATAACAAATGGATCATCCTCCAGGGCATTATTATTTTAAAAAGTGCTTGGAAATTTTTAAGATGTGGTCAATTGACAGGTTTGTTTCCCATGTCTACTCTCTTTTATGTTATGAAAATAACATCCTGTCCAAATTAATTCCTCTATTGGATAATGCCCCTGCTAACTCCTCAGAAGTATGAACTGATGATGGGACAATACAAGTTGTGTTCCTGTCAGAAAACATCTTTAATTTAATAATTCCAGGCAATACTTCACATTAAGTAACTAGATGGAAGTGGAGATTAAAAGAGGTACACAAATCATTCAAAATTAAAGCTGGAACACTGAACAATAAACTGAATGAAAAATGCACCAAAAGCTCAGACATTCTACATTATCCACTTTTGAGGAGAAACAGGCTTTTGCTGGTCATTTGATGTTTGTTGCTGATTAGGGATTGTAAAATATTATCATGGTGTTCACTACACAGATCAATACTCTGCATAATTGTGCACATGCATAATTGGACAATTGAGATTATGAGCTATGAAATAAATCACACAAGAAACCGCCATGTCTCTGTCAATGTCATATTTATTTTCTGTGTCAAATTAACACACATAAAGAGAACGACTACATCTGGTGATGAGAATGGTATGCAATAAAGTCAAATTTACAGAACCGATTCAATTTCATGTCATGGCCAATGCCACAGCAGACCCGCTTTCACAGTTAATTCCAAAATTTGACCTGGATGCGGATCACAACATGTCGTTGACCCGATGGAAAAAATCGTTTAAGGTGTCTAGATACAGATTTTGTTACCACGAATATCAGAAATAACGATCAAAAGAAATCACAGTAATTGCTATTGGCAGACACAAAAGTTGGTGACATATTGGCTGACACTTTCATGCAAAATCTAAACTCTCAACCATTAAAATATAGCTCCCTAAAGAAAGATGAGACTGTAGACAAATTTGTTACCTGACTAAATAGAGGCAGCAAACAATTGAGATTTCAAATTAAAAAAAAATAAAGGAATATTGTTATTCCTATCTAGAAAAATAGAACAATTAGGATTGTACAATTCCATTATAACTTTCCACTATTTGATTGGGCAAATGTCAACTTAATCTAGTGCAAGTGGTTTAGAGTTCAGTGGTCAGTAAAAACAAAGACGTTTACGTTTTATAGATATTTGTTAAACTAGCAATAGCCAACATTGTCTGGAATTGGAATTTACCCATTAAATCCTATTGCTGAGCATACCCTTTTTATAGTTAAAAAATAAACTGCTACAAGACCACCAGAACCACTCACTGACATTTCAACAGACATCACCTGGGCTTTCAGTCGGTGAAGAGTGCCTACAGCAAATGATGTGAGCAGTTAATGCATAACAACCCAAACTGTTATTACAAGATAAAATTTTGTGACTTTTTCAACTTTAAATCTACTAGAATATGTCCGTTCAATCTTCAAGCAGTGACAATTGAACACATGAAGCACTCAAGCCATTCCAGAATCCATGGAAGTGGATATTGTTATAAACTAAGGGGTAATAATCAACTGATAAATTCCATCTAATAAGTAAATATTTTGAACTTTAGAGATTCTCACTAAAAGTAAGTGTTTGATATTCATGTGTATAGAGATCAATGAGATATAAAAAGGCAGAAAAGAGCTGCACTTTCTGAGCCCAGTGGAAAGATGGCAATTGCCATATTTTGTGAATGCCAGCTTCAGCCCATAGGGGTACAAACAAAGAAGTTGGTCATGAAGCAAATTAAAAATTGCCATAATATGTGGACAAAATTGATGTATGTGACTTATTTCATAAATTTTGAGGATACAGAGCCAAAACAAATCCATGTTGCTTCAAGTGAAAGTTCCACTGGAAGCAGTACCAAGTTGTAGTAGTACAAAGGAAGCGTCAACAAAGCAGTGTGTTAAATGGCAATAAGCAGCACAAAGCACACAAGTTCAAATGGACAATTTGGAAGTTCTACAGTTAAATGATATGCGACTAAAATGCAATGCACTTAACTGAAAACATTAAATAGTAAAACAAATACAGAGATAAGTTTGTTATTACCTCAGGTATGATGCAAAGATCTACAGGACAGTTTTGGAATGAATTTGAAAGAAAAATATCATGATGATGTTTAAACCGAGTCTCAAGATCAGAGCATGTTCTCAGATGAAAAGTCTTATGTTAGAGTTTGAAATGATTAACTTTAATGGATGGGTTCTTTGTTTTTACCAATGCTAATTTATGCTGCAATTCAATTGATGTGGTAAATTCTGTTTCAATTAATTTTAGAAACACTGCAAATGATTAGAAAACATTCCCAATATTATTATTATTATTTTTTAGTTATGGAGATTAGCAACATTTATCAATTAACTGCTTTTGAATTCACAGGTTTATTAAAAATTGTGAATGTTTTAGTCACTATCATATATTTTAAATGATTAGAATGTAATAAATCCATATCCACTTATTGCTGACTGGTGGTGCTCTGTACATATCATGACAGTTCTATGTTTAGAATAAGTTTTATAATTTAACTACTTGTTGTGAACTTAGAATTGCAGGCTTATAATTAATTTGTAAATAGATTAGATCCTTTTCATTTCTGCACAGTATCATAGCAATTGCTGCTTTTTTCATGAACACAGGAATGGCATGTATCATGTCTGCTGATCCCTTGTAATAATCCACCTCCACAGTTTGACTGAGCCTGGTCATTTGAAATACAGCACTGACTATTCCAATTAATACTGTTGTGTATACTACAACTTGTTGATATGTTCTGATAATCCCAGACAAACCGTTAATACATCCTTCTTGTTTCCTGGAAAAATCAATACCCAATATACTCCATTTAAACAATCAACCATTATAAAGTATTACGACTTTTGCTGTTTTCAGACTTTGCTCTGCAGTGTTGATGAAAGTACAAAATGGTTGAAAATGTTATCTCAGAGATGTAGCATAGAAAATAGCATTCACGTTGCTCATTGCGATCTGCCAGTTTATAATGTCTTTCCGAGTCTCTCTGTGATATTCTCATTCCTTCAGTTGTATTTCCAAAATAAGTTTGTTACCAATCTTCTCATTTCTTATTTCTTTAATCCTGCTTTGTATGTTACAGTCAACAGCTTGCAGTTCAAAACATTTTTTGCATGAAAGTGTTTAATTATTATTCCTCTATAATATCCACAATTGTTATAGTGTAATGTTAGTATTCCCATAACTTCAATATGGTCGGCTTCCTTCTGGAGAAATGTCTCTTGATTGCAAAGTGAATGTTGTTAAACACAATAACATTGTCATTTTTGCTCAAGTTCTACACAGCATGTGTGTTGACCGTGCGACAAGGGGCGGTATTAATATATCACTGATTTACATCAAAAGGCATCACATTTCTTCTTTTATTAATTTCAGGTGGGAGTAGGCATACAAAACTTTTGGTTCTTCCTTAGCAAAAATACAGTAGATTTTTTTTTTGGTATCAGTGTGAATGATCATTCATTTTGCCAATTTTTTCAGGAAAGTTTTACTTTTATTTTTATATTAGAACGAGCAAAATAGGTAACAAAGCTCCACTAGCAATTTATTCATGTACGTTATAAAACAATCAAATGCCTCTGAGAGGATATGAAATACTACAGTATGTTAAAAAAAAAAGAAAAATATTAAATTAAAGGCAAACATGTTATTTTAGCAATAAATGGAATTCTAAGAAAATTTGGTCAAGTATAGTGACTAAAATGTTAACACAAGTTCAAAAACCATGATTTAAAAAATTTCAAGTCTGTTTTGTAATTTTTAATTAACTGCAGTGCTATGTACTGAAAAATATAGTTATTTTGGGCATGTGACAGAGGGTAACTTTCAGGTCACATACCTTGTCATGCTGATAATGTAATATCATATTTTACAGTATGTAACAGTTTGAAGCAAACTAATTAAACCAAATACATTTTTAAACACCATCTCACTAAATAGATACTCTGATCTTGAAAATAATACATTGTTTAAAAATATCGTAAAACCTGAAGAGTAAAAATTAAATAACCACTGTTTAACAGATTTTTGAAATCATTCCAAAATAAGGGAGATTTGAAGATTCGTAAGCATAATAGAGTGTATAATAAGGGTAGATATGTGTTCAATGTTGTAGCAGAGGGTATCTAGCAAGGAACAGTAAAGAAAAAGAAAGAAAAAAAAAGGATTCTGGAGCAGGTGGAACAAAATAGAGATAAAACATTTTCAGCTAACATGGACTAAGATTTAGGAATAAGTATGAACAAATTACACTTTGAGCAAAATTCACTGTCAAGAAAAGGAACACTGCAAAAACAAATATTGTGTGAATTCTATTTACCTTAACTAGCTTTAAAATCAACTTCAAAGCTTCATCTTTCATAGGGCATGAAGGAAAATTAAACCATTTCAGCAAATGAGTTATAAGATGACGCTCTTGCACCAAATCACTAAGGGAGATTACGTTGTGCTCCAGCTTTCCAATAACATTTTGCAATGCTCTTACGCGAATCTCTTCCAAATCATGTCCTGAAATATATAAAAATTTGCCATGTGTTAATATAAATCAAATGTTGAAACAATGTTCAGTATGGCACAGGTAATTGTTTCACAATCTGACCTATAATATCCTGTGGCAAACTTTGTTACTGAATTCAAAATTTTAACTCATCTTTAATTAGGTTCCAAAAATCAACATTTTGGCAATATATAGAATCAAGGTGAACTTGACTTAAAGGTGACAGAAAAAAATGTTGGTCGGAACTACTATATGTGCACATAAGTGCACCTGTCAAAAAACACTAAAATGAACATAATAGAATTAGAATACCCTTTCTGGACAGAAAAATTTGTTTGTTACAAAATTGTTATACAAATTTATGAATTTGGTCGACCAGCAGTAAAGGAGAAGATGAAAAGGAAGATTAGGCAAAGTGGCAGTCTTTAATTAAAGATTCTGCTGCTTTGATCCACAAAATTAAGTGCAATAATGCCAGAAATATACGAATTCAAGGACTGGAAGAAGATTTGTCCAATTGCATTGATGAGCAACACATTAACTGTTGAGGACAGCATTACAGAACTTCAAAATGAAGATTTTCCAATTGCACTGAAGCTCTAGATTTGAAAATCTATCTTTTGTTTAACACTTTCACAACAAGCACACCAATGATGAGGATATGGTTCCAACAATAAACCACTTGCATCTAAATGACAAAAAATACCAAGTAAAGATTTATAAGGTCATTGGTATGAAGGAAGTTGACATGAAGAAATTCAAAATTGCTGGAACTACATAAACTGTTAAATTCAATGATGATTTAAATATATTCAAGACCCAAGTACTGTTTTAATGACATTGTTAAAGATTTCCAGATTCTCATTGACACCTTGACACAAAGCCTGATTCATATGAAAATAGATGTAGAAGAAAAATTCTCACGATGTGACAGTGACTAATTTGAATTGTAATACTAGAAACACTGTTTATCAAATTCTAGGTTGGTCAATACTGACTAGAAAAAAATACACTCACGATACTAGAGAATGTTCAAGACTTTTATAAGGTTATTGGTATGAAAAAATTGACATAAAAAATTTTAAAAACTGGGGACGTAGTAAAATGTTAAATTCAATGACGATTTGGATATTTATGACCAAACGTACTGTTTCAATAAAATTTCTAATGACCACCTTAATCAAAAAGGAAATTGATGATGGGTTTGAGCATGTGACGTTGTGCGAGGACCCAGATATTGTGGATCTACACCGGCTACCACCAGATAAGAGGAAAGATTCTTTCAGTGTTTTTTGCTGAAATCGAATGATACCTGTCAGAGGATACTGTAGCTGTCCAAAACTGTAGACTTGGTGAGCAGCCTTATTTGGCAAAAGCCATTAGACTCATTGAACTACATCGTCGAATATCAGAGAAGCCTTCAGGAACAAACATTCCTGTCTGACTGACAATATTCACAATATTTATAATATAGCAGGCAAAAAAGGTAAGTCAGGGGTAAAGTCCAATGAACTTGAAGAGGTTTTTCATTTTATGAAAGTTCACAAGGTTGCAGTATTTGAGGCACTGGTCGATTACAATAACAATCTAAAGGCTATCTACCAAAGACATGATCAACACTTTCAATGCCTACCCGGAAGTCTTATTTATTGACGTGGCATATAAGTTAACAAACCTCAACATGCTGCTGTATGTTCTCCTATGGGAAGATGGCAATGGAGAAGGCGAAAAGAAAGTAACATTTCAAGTTTCCAAAGCACTGATTTCGAAATAACACACTTGCTGTTTGTTGATAAATTGACAATACTTAGTAATAAAATACATTATCATTTTGAGGGTTTAAAACAGTTGAACCATTTCCAATACTAGGAATTAGATTTCAATTTCAATTTTTACATCCCACATTTAGTTTACTGTATGTCTATTAATAACAAACTGAAACTATAAATTCTAACAACCAAATTAGTAATTCAAATGACAGATGGTATGTTCATCAGCAGTAAAAATTATTCTAATTCCAAAACATTGTCAATATAAGGATGTTTTGCCCTAATATTGGTAGCTTTATGGCACAATGAACAATGTAGCCACAATTTTATATAGAGGAGCTGCTAATTAAGATGAAAGATGTAGAACTGGAAAAATTCATTTTGTGCTTCCAAAGACGTGTGATAATGTATATTACATATTTTTAACGCAGCATATTTTTAATTCATGAATGATCCAGGGAAATTTGTATTACCGAGGAAGAACAACTGTTAAACAGTTAAAGAATTAAATAATACATTAATCCTGCTCAAGATCATGCTTGCTAGGATCAACCCTATAATTGAAATTCAGCTAAGTGAGACACAACTTGGATTCAGAAAATAAAAGAGTACCAGAGATGGAATCTTCCAATTAAGATGTCTCAGTGAGAGAATGATTGAGAAACAACAAAATCTCTAAGCACAAAAGCATTTGATAAATGTGTGTAAATGGCTACAACATAATATATTTAATTTTCCCATGTACTTATTTATACCTTATTAAATTCTTCATGGGGGTTTAGTCTTTAATTGTGTAGGAAATAGGAATGTCTACAGACAGTGCCACCATTAATATAAAACTCCACGAGTTGGTAAAAGAAGATATCAGTATACACTACATGATTGTTTTGTGCCCGTCACCCAATTTCACCCAAAGTGGAACTCACAATTACAGACGCTTTTGAAGATTCAGAGCTCAACATTAAAAGCCAAGAAAAAACGACCTTCACACTTATTCACTTTTCAAGAAGGCATTACAGATGACTGAATGGCACAAGGTAGAATTTTGGTAAACATTACAATTTTACTAAACCTTTTCCCTGTGGAAAATTGCGTTGAGTTGGAAATTGTTATAATTGAGATACTTTGAACTTGAATGATTTTCAACTCAACACAATTCGCCGCAAGTGGGCATTTAACTCACCAAATATCACTTGTGTGAATAAGCTATAATTTGAATGTGTAATTTTATAATAAGGCCTATTATTATCAAATTTACAACAAGAAGATGCAAAAAACATAAAACCTACTTACCAATAAGCATGAAGCAAGTTAAGCCAAAACTGAAGGGAATATTGTCCCAGTTAAGCCGCATAACCCATGTGTTATTCAATTCCATTAAATATGATGTGCTTTTAGAAATCGGACCACTTACCATTATTATTATTATTATTATTCCAGAGGTATTATCCATTTATCAAATGTGGGACCAGCGCATAAAATGTGAAAAACGGCTATATTTCTCATTAACTGTTGACAATGTGGACAGTTAAAATCTTTTCCAAAATTTAAACCCATAAATCAGATATATTAGATCTACTTACAAACCAATTTTCAGTTTTGATACTTAACTCCTTCATAGTTAGACACCAAGTTGAAAACTGGGTCATTCCGCCTAAAATTTTGAAAATTTATTGTTTTCTCATATTTGAGACCTTGTAAGTTCTTTAAAAATGAAGATAAAAGTATGAAATTTGGTACATAGAACATCATTTGGGCCCTCTTTCAGAATATATAATCAAATCATGCATAAAATCTTTCATTGTAAAGTTACAGACCTCCAAAATCATCCGCGGCATTGTTTAAACACTGATTTTTGCATTTTCAGCCATGTTTGAGATCCTATAACATAATAACTATGGCTGAAATTACCCTGGCATTGGTATGGGGTATGGTAATTTGTGTATATTTATAATGACGGTGGAGCAGGAAATTGTCTGAAATTTGGTTGATTTGATACGGAATGACCTACAAGGTGTTTTCTGAATGGTGCACCAAAGACAGTATTAACTAACATTAACTTACCAAAGGTACTTCCTGTACGTGGTCACTCTAAAGTCAAGAATCGCACCAAGAAGAGAAGGAAAGAGAGTGCTTTTTAAATCAAGACAGAGAAATAACAAAATTAGGAAGACTGACATCCAATCACTTAAAATGAATTAAAAACAACAGTATGTTATGTGATGATCATATACAAGCTGCAATGTGTCTTATAAAGAACCAATTCCCAAATGTAGAAGGCTTACAGGATCCCATCCTGGACAAAACGCTACAGTTTTGTGTTATGAAAGGAGCATTTGATAAATTCTTTCACAGCAGAAAAATGCAGTGGTTTACTGTTGCATCCAAAGGACAGAATTCAGGAGAAATTGAGGTGAGGCCTATTAAAAACAGTAGTTGCAGTGGAAATGCAAGTGGCATAAATGTTAATGAACCAAAGAGCAAAATATCCCTGAAGTTTAGAAGTTGCCAATGACAAGAAAGTGGTGTTGATTGTGGACTCTTCGCAATTGCATCTGCTACAAGCCTTTGTATAATCAGAATGAAATATTTTGTGTAACCTTGATTTTGCCTTTGTCTCGTTAGCATAATGATATAATACTATTCTAACTCTGTTCTATCTAGTGTTGTTACCTTATGATAGTTTTGCTCATCATGTCATGATTTTTTTTTTTAACATTATTTTACAGTCAAGGAGTGAGCCATATTCCACTTAACCTGGATTTGACAGGCACTATGTTTCACATACTGTAGTAATGTAATCGTCTAATAAAATCTAATAATACACTGTAACCGTAACAGCAAGACTGTATTGTGTAGTGGTCATGTGACCCAAAAGAATCAACTTGATTGGCCAAGATGAACAAAATAAAAAACACACACAAAATATGATGCTTGTTGTAGTGTTGGACTTTTATGCATGTGTCATCAATGTTACAAATAATTAATGGTTTGTTGTAATCAAAGAGCAACACCTGTAGAACCTAAGGAGTGATAATTTCATACAAATTTTTGTGAGTAAACTTTATATTCATGGAGTCAAATTTGAACTTCCAGTGAGGCTGAGAAGCATGGCTGGAACACTTTGAGAATTATGCTGTAGCAGCGAACGTTACAAATGATGTGAGAAAGCATGCATTACTTCTCCATTTCATAGGTTCAACACATTTTCGAAAATTTCTAGCTTGCCAAATAATGGAACAACATATGCACACGCTGTTGATGCTTTGGAGGCATATTTTAAACCAACTGTTCATGAAGAATATGAGAAGGCTGTTTACTTGGAAAATGAAACAGAATAAAGGCGAGAAAATTGATGCGTACAACATTAGGTTAAGGAGAGGGGCATCTAAATGCCATTTTGCTGATATTGATATGGAATTACTCAGTCATATTATACAAACAACTAATTATTCTAAGAAAGGTAGCATCGGAGATAATACAATGTCATTAGATCGCACTTTTGGTAGTGGGAAGAACCAACAAATTAACAAGCCTACAGTACGTACATCCAGGATGGAAAACAGCATACAACATTTAGAAGATGTAAATTTTGTGAGATATAACCAGAGTCATTGAAAATCTCAGAAACCACTTAAGGTTAAACCACAGCCTATGCAAAACAAGACTCCCCAACAGATGCACCACTGAAGAACCTCATACAAGCCTGCAAAAAAACTGTTCCCTCATCAAGGAGGAAAAGAATCATGTCCAGCCTATGGTAAATCGTGTCGTGGTTGCGGAGGAATGGGACATTTTGTAAAGTATTGTAATAAAAGGTAAAAAAGTAGAGGCACTTGCAATGCCGTGGATAATATAAATAACCCAATAGGGGTACACCCATCACCATCATCATTAGATGATGAATATGTTTTTACTATATCTAATCCAACTTAAATCCAGCATAAATAATATCCATGCTGTCAGTAATGATGCTAAGAAAAAGACAAATTATTCAAATATATCTGTCTGTTAATAGTTTTTTGCTCATGATGGCAGATACAAAAGACCTTCCACCACAGTTGAGAATTCAGAATCTTATACACCAGAGGCCACTTTCCGGGCATCTGTATCGGCAACCTACTCAGGGCTCGCAGAATCGCTTGCCCGACGTCCCGCGGCAACCAAAAAATTACGTCGGGCAACTAAAATTTAACATGT
>JAOTQE010077350.1:0-16119 GCA_025631205.1 Nesometra sesokonis
CCCCCCCCCCCCCCCAGAAACTGACTGGGTGACCAACAGAGGTGTCAGTTAATTGTTGTTTTAAAAAAATATAAAAAGGTAAAAAAATATCAATAACAATAACGGTAACGCTACCTTTATGGATACCGGTAAAAGAAAAAATTTGAAAAAATCTTTAAAAAAGTTGCGCTCCATTATTTATAATGGCATTTACAGAGTTAAAATGGAGAATTATCCACTGTAAATCATAGTATAAAGATGCTTACGGTATGCCTATTGGCATCCCAGTCCAGTATGGGTTAACAAAATGCGGGTGGCAGAACCTCATAGCCCCCAGAACCTGACTGGGTGATCAACAGAGGTATCAGTTAATGGTTGTTTTAAAAAAATATAAAAAGTACAAAAAAATCAATAATAATAATGGTAACGTTACCTTTATGGATACCGGCAACAGTATTACCTTAGGGCTATATTTATGACCTTTATTATAGAGATCATTCTACCCCATATATCATATATAAATAAGGAACAAGAAAGAATTTTTACCTTATTTTAAATTGAAACATTATATATAATATGTAGACATATTGTATCATTGTATTTTTATACGATTTGAAATGAGAATGAAATAAAAGTGGGTGAAATCCCCACAAAAGAAAAAAAAAAGTTAGTAGACTATATGTCGTATCCAAGCGGATGTCACCCAGATATTCTTTCCACAGTAATCGACGATTTTGCACGAGACACGCACGCGTTTATAGCTCGCTAAAGGTTACTAGATTTAGACGGTTCGCAAAAGCACAGCAAATAGAGATTCATCCGTTTTATTTTTTGGATCCACCCAAAAACAAAATTGTTATAATTTTGATATTTTGAATTTCTTTAATGTTTGGAAGTAATAAAATGATATATGGCAGATCACTATTTAGAATATTTTAATGTTTTTCACTTTGAAAGGAATCGGCTTTTAATTTACAAGAAAAATACATTTTGATTGATTCTTTTAGCTATGGCACCTGCACCCGATGTCTTAATAAGATTGGCAGGAGGTGGCGTGGAAAGTGAAGGTCGAGTAGAAGTGTGGGATCAAGGAAGATGGGGAACAGTTTGTGATGACTACTGGAATATGGAGGATGCACAAGTTGTTTGCAGATATTTGGGTTTTACAGGAGGTGCGCGTGAAGCACCATCGAACGCTAGGTTTGGGGCGGGCAGTGGCGACATTATTTTGGATGACCTCAGGTGCGGTGGAGGCGAATCAAGTATTTTTGATTGCTCCTGTACTAGGAGTCACAATTGCGGACATCATGAAGATGCTAGCGTTGTCTGTTGGAGTAAGTATTCTTTTTATAAATCTGATATCATGTTAAAACAATAATATTGTATAAACATTACCTATTAGGTCAAATCTGGCATTTGATTGATTTTAAATTATTATTCAAACATTTATTAAGCTTTGACATTATTATTTTATTTGAAATGTTAAAAATTATTTTACCTGTTTTATACGTTTATGTTTTGTACATGTGCATGTGAAATTAAAAATTAAAATTAGGTCTGCACTTTTTTGTCACCTTTTTAGAAATATAACTCCGAAGGTCCCGGGTTGGAGTCCCGGTTGGGGCGACTTTTTTCACACTCAGCAGATTTTCTCATTGTTTACGTTTCTATATATAAATATACAAGGTATATCTACATGCTTTTGAAACTTAAAGAAAGGCCATTAACAAATAAACAATTACAATTACAGACGAAAATGCCACAAAATTCCAAAATATTTAAAGATTCTGTAGGCGTCAGTAAACGCGTTTAGTGAGTGGATGCCGTATGTTTTGCCAGGTGTATGGTGAGATACGTCATGAGTTAGGTTTGGGGAGGTTCGTAAGTTGGTCATCGTGATAAAACAACGTTGTTTGGCCCTACTTGACTATATTTGCGTCTTCCGCTCCATATAGCAGCCTGACAGATGTATTTGGCGGTTATTCCAATTGCATAAGATTATTATGTCATTGTTTTGGGCCATGTTAACGCCACCACCCTCCAACCCGACAATAAAATACAAGACAACTTCCCCTTCAATAGAAATCTCATCAGGCATAAGAAAAGATTATTTATTTATTTATTTACTTAAGTAATGAAACTTTCAAATTTATTTTTTTTTATTTTTTTATTTTCACAGCAAATGCTGGTAGTAACGGGGATGTTCGACTTGTAGGAGGATCGGACGTAGAAGGCCGTGTTGAGGTTCATTTGGATGGCGTTTGGGGTACAGTATGCGATGATTATTGGGATATTAATGATGCCCATGTTGTATGCCACCAGTTAGGACTGGGCAGAGCACTCGCGTATTACTCACAAGCCCACTTTGGTCAAGGATCAGGCCGTATTCTATTGGACAATGTTGGATGCAGTGGATCAGAATCCAGTCTTCCTTCGTGCAGCAATATAGGGATAGGGGTTCACAATTGTGCCCACAGTGAGGATTCCGGCGTCCGTTGTTATGGTATGTATCTACTATTTATGATTATACATTGAAGAGTCTCATCTATGCAGCTTAATTAATCAAGTTATAAGATTTTGACTGTTTTCTGCATACAAGACAGAGCCAAGCTAAATGAGACATAAGACGGAAAATTGAAAATTGAGTTTTTTATGGATTATAAAACTAAACATTATTATCTTTAACATGCAAAAAAATAATTTTCATATGATGTTTGCTTGCGAAGTTATGAACAATCGAAGTTCTAACATTTAAAATGTAAGTTTTAAGAAAACTGTATTTGAAAATTGTTTATCCGTATACATTGACTAAGCAAGGTCATTTTAAATTACATTTTTAAAACATTTATTGACCATATATCTGATAATTGTTAAGGTAGTGTGGAAGTTGAATGTATGAACTGTATAATTTTTTAATAAAATAGATGTTGACAAAATTGACCATTTTTTAATTTCCGCCTATTGTGGAAAACTAGCATTTGCGACTTATGTCTCATTTGGCTTGGCTCTGCCACAATTACAAATTTAGGCATACATACCTAAGCTTTCAACCTGGTATCAAATCTTCGTCAGAGTGATGTTAAACGCATTGATGTCAAGAGAAGATTGTCCCAGATTTCAGGAAGTTGGTAGCGGCCGCCGTCCATGTTGAGTGAGGGATTCAGTGTCCTGATATGAATAGACTCCTTCACGCCCCGTTTGAACCAATCAGAGTTCTGATCAATAATTCTCACATTGTCCATATCAAAGGAATGTCCAACGTGATGTCGGTGGATGTGTGGTGTTCAGGTTGCAAGCTTAGGTATGTATGCCTAAATTTGTATGCAGAAAAACAGTCAAAATCTTATAATTTTATAATTATACAATAATGAATGCCATTGAGAGGGATACCGACAAATATGTTTCGAGCTGTGGGCAAATTTTGAACGAGTCGAAGACAAGTTCAATATTTTGCGACAGCGAATATTTTTCGGTATCTCCCGAAAATAGGCATTCAATATTATAATTATTATTCAATATAGCTTCTAAGTACAGATTTGTCAGTTTAGCCTAGTCCTAGGGCCAGGCCTGCAGCGCCGGCGATCAAGGCCTAGCTGCTAGCTAGAATTACCTCTTCAAAATTAAAATCCATGTCATTCTCTCGCGAAAAATATTAACAGCAACGTTGGTAGATTTCTTAATTAATTAGTAATTCTTCATAATCAACAATAGGTAGTCAATTGTGCGGAACGCCGAGTTTTAACAGGTAGTTAGATGAGCAGATTTAGATGACAAATAGGCCTCGAGACAAACAAATTGCAAAAGTTTGTTTTTACTGATTCTGGTTCATTATGTAGTACCACCCAAAATGGGACGCGAGTTTCAACCCAGAACCAATCTAATTTGCATAAATATGCAACTTAGCTACCACCATTATGAAAAACCTAATTTTCTGGTATATCTCTGTACCTAGCCATTCAATTTTCATAAATAAGGTGTTTAAACATATGTTTTCATGGTCAGTATCTCTGTACCTAGTCATTAAATTTCATAAATACAGTGTTTTTATGGTCACAGAATATTATCATAATATTGTTTAATTACAATTTTGTATATAAAATGAAATGAATTATGCAAATGAGCTACCGGCCTTAAAAAACCCCGTAGATTACTGCCGTATCTCAGTTGTAGAGTAGATAAATCTCTGAAAAGGACATGACAAAACATCTCATAATTTGTTTCAATTCATATAGGGACTGTTTCATTCAGAGCATTAATTTTGTCATAAAAATTGCCATGGGTCACAACATGTTGAAAAAAGGGAAAATTTGAGTTTTTGGTAGGAATAATTTAAATACAGTAGCCATAAGTGCAATTTTAGGTAATTAATTCTGTACCATAGCAAATTAAACAACGTTTACAGTAGTAGAAATATCAAAAGAATTGATTACGTATATAAAAGCTAGACCTATTAGTTATTGATTCAACCACAAAAATTCATGGTACAAAAAAAACCGAAAATATGAAAGAAGAAGATTTCGTGCCGGAATCGAACCCATACCACCAAAACTATATCGAAACTGAAGTACTAAAGCTTAACCACTCGGCTACCAAATTCATTACAGACGAGTTACAATTTAGTAATGTTAACCTAAAAAATACAGATTTGCTATTTATATTAAAATAAGTCATTACATTATCTTTGGTCGAAGGATTGGTTTTATTTTAGTATTAAAAGGTTATCGCTGTTACTATTTCGGAATTTCAGCGAACATTCGCCATGGCTCGTATGGTACAACGATGGCTTGTATGCCTCGCATGGTTCCCAGTATTGTTTTTGCCGTGACTAGCATGGCCCGCACCATTTACTTCTGTGACTCGCATGAATTGCATGCCTCGCTGGCTCGCAGATTGTCAATACCCCTGACAGGTCTGACTTTACCTCAGAGAGTTCTTAACAACCGTTGTGCATATATTTTTAGTAGTACGTTCTTAATTATACCAACAATACCAACAATTTCGGGTCAATTTTAGGGGAGGCTTAAGTCTCCCGCCCCCATTAAATCCGCCGCTGCAAACGATAACAATTTCCATGGAAAACGATGCAAAAAACTACAAACACAACACACGGTTGCAGCATAGGCCTACGGTAAAACGAGACGGAATCAGGGGCGGATCCAGGATTGCGATTTGTGGGGGGGGGGGGGTGCTTAAGTCTTGATTTTGGATTTGACAAGCCAAAATAAAACCTGCCTTGCAAACTACAGTTCGGTCTATGCCTCTGTGAGTCTTTACACGCCGCTGTGCATCTTTTTTTTTATTAGTCCGTCCAAATTTTGGGGTCATTTCTTTGGGGTGGGTGGGGGCTTAAGCCTGCTCAGCCCCCCCCCCCCCTCCTTTAAATCCGCCACTGGGAATAGGGCAAGTGAAGTTTTTCTTTTCTTTTTGCTTTTAAATCATCTTGGATACTTATACTATTGTCCCATGCATGAGAAATACTAGGCCTACATGTATTTGCATATATCTATGCGTGAGATTTCTGCTTATGCGTGAGAAAAAAATGTCTATGCGTAAGACGTCCAGGTCCCAATGCGCGAAAGTTGGCAGGTATAGTATTGCACTCCTAACTAAGTGTTAATTTGAATCAGGTCAGCGCCCTACACAGTTGAGAATTACTGGTCATGAGGAAGGACGAATCGAAATAAACGTGGATGGAGAATGGGGCACTATCTGTGACGACTACTTCGACATGAACGAGTGTAGGGTTATCTGCAGACAGTTGGGCCTACGTGCACCTAGTGAAGCCCGATCGAGTGCATCCTATGGACAAGGTTCTGGACCGATAGTACTTGATGACCTACGATGCAACGGCAACGAAAATGATATAGTAGATTGCCAACATCGTGGTATTAGAAGTCACAATTGTAGACATTCTGAAGATGCCGGTTGCGTATGTCGTCCAGCACCACGTAAGTACGGATGTCACCAGTGGTTAATTTTGGTAAGGGAGCACTCGATCCAAATCTGGGCCCTAGAATACTATAATCATTATCATTGTTTGTTTTCATCTTGTACTTGTTAACTGGTATTCTCGAAAGCTAACTTTAGTTTAGAACTAAATCCAGAACTAGATTTGGAGCTCTTCGTTTTGACGAGTTATGTGATAAGCTGATTGCGCAAATAATGTGTATTGAAAATGTGCTCTGAGACACATTTCAGAAATACAAGTGTATCAGAAACCACACTGCATTTTAATGAAATCCAAGCACGGATACTCGAGATTTGTCATGCGGCACATCTTCTTTATCTCCTTATCATATTTATCACTGATTTCTCTTACAAATCAGAGCAAGCATTTGTTACTTGTTCTTTATGTGCTACTTCTTGTATATTAATCTTGATATCTGACCAGATGCTTTACAACTTATAATTATTTGTGTTGTTGCTCTTTTCTAATTTAATTATTAAATAATAAAGTTGATAGATGAATACTTATACTTTTATTTTTTTCGCAGCTCCTCCGCCATGTAGACGGTCATTTTGGGGAAGGTGGATTTGCTGGTAGGCATCAGGACATCAAAGATAGACATCAAAAATATTATGAAGAATATACTTTTTTACCCCTTTACTTTTGCGCTCTTTTTTCTCGATGGATAACAAATTTTGTAAATAATAATTTTATAAACTTCGTTGTCAACAGTAACCCAATATTCACCATTGCAAACTTCTTTTTTTATTTTTCCAGTTAAAACAATCACAACACCTTTGGGAGTTATATTAAAGAAATATGGACTGCTAGATGGGTTATAGTTGAAATTATAGGCCCCACGTGCTATGAAAACTGCTATATAGCACCGTGGGCCTATAATTTCAACTATAACCCAATCTTAAAGCAGTCCATATTACTTTTATATACCAAACAAAGTTGATGATCCTACATAAACTTGGACTAGAGGCTAGCCTCACCTAACAACAGCCCCATATATCTATACGCTACACTAGGCCTAGGCTAGGGCCTACCTAGGCCTAGCCTACCCAGTCTGTGCCGGTCGCTTTTAAAAGCACATCAAACATTCCAACAGCCTACTTCAAAACGTTTTTTGTGTTTTTAAAAAAGAAAATAGTATCAGCTACTTTTTATGCTTTTAGCAAGGAACGGCGCATTTCAATTTTATGAGATTGACGTTTTGTCGCAAAAAAGTCGCAAAGTAAAGAGTCCATTAATTTTAAAATTTAGCGGGATTCTTTAAAAAAAATAATCTAATGTTGGTGAACACCCACGACGGTCACACTGGTATCTTGATCCGGGATCGACTAACCGTGGGTTAGATTCAATCCAGGATTGAAATTCTTTGGTCGGTCACACTGTCCGAATTTCAGTTAGTATTGACCTCGGAATAGGAGAGTTGAAACAGGAAGTTAGAACGCCGCCAATATCTTTTCGCGCCGCTTGGGGCTTTTTTCATTAGGATCAAAGATCTTATAATGTAAAGGTAGCGCGCTCGTCGATTTTCGCATGTACTTTTTGTAATGATGATGTACGCCAGCTACGTTCAATTCTACTCCTTATTTTGTAGGGGCGCTATGAAACGTTTGTTTTATTCTCGTTTTTATAATTTTTAATTAAAATAATTATTATTTGGAGTTATTTTCCAAGAGGGTGATACTGAATTTTAAATACATATTAATATTATATCATTAGTATTTAAATAAATGCGTTTGTGTTATCAAATCAAATGATTTTTATTCGCAATATTTTCTACCTGCGCGTTCGTTACTCCTTATTTTGTAGCGGGCGCAATTCCATGGCCTTACGCGCTGGAATAGGCCAGCGCGCTATCTTTACATTATAAGATCTTTGATTAGGATTTTAACATCGCCTGTGATTGGTCGACTGCCGACGATAAATGTCTACCCCGGTCACGCCATGTCAATCCCGGGATCAACCTGGGTGATGAGCCAGGAACGATTTAGCTGGTTTGAGATCGAGGTCACTCCGGGAGCGAGTCGATCCAGCGGCGGTCACATTACGAAAATCTCACCCGCGGTGAGTCGATCCCGGATTGAGATGCCAGTGTGAACACAACATTATAAACAAACTGCAGACACAACATCATGAAATTGCTTATGGTGGTTCAATTCCAATAATGAATATTAAAACTCACAATCATATTTATTTTACAATGACTTTTAATTATTGTGTATTCTAGATTGTTGTTCCGTATTTCTTCTAGGCCTATATGCATCTAAAAAATAATCATAACTTTCAATTCAAATCTAACATTAACAACAATAAATTTGAAAACCGAACAACTCAATTTACTTCTTACAAATTATATTTACATTGGGCTTATGTTAGAGTCGCCATAGCGTATAAAATGTTACAGCCTACATACAGTTCCTTTATCATTAAATTGAAATTGTCTATTAAATGCTATTGGGCTATCTAAGAGTCACCATTACATACACTTTCATCATTAATTTAAATTGTTATCTAAGAATCAATACAGTTTCTTCATTAATAAATTTAATGTACAGTCTAAGGGGCTATCCAAAAGTCACCATTAGAAACACTTTCATCATCAACATATTAAATTTATTATTCGGGCTATCTTAGTGTCACCATTACATATACTTTCTTAGTAAGTATTACTGTTAGATTCTTTACAGTATCATTTGGTAACGTTTTAATATAAAACAAAGAATACAGAGTACAAACTTACATATTTAAGATATTGTATCATTAATTTTAACATTTAATAGGTGATGGTAATTTGTAACCTAAAGTTGCTGAATATAATTTAACTATTGGGAACAGATTACAAGATTATATAGAAAATAAGAGGGAATTCGTATTAGGTGACAAGAGAAAACCAAAATTGACAAAGGAACCACCTTCACTACCCTATAAACTAAAACGGATTGTGTTTTATTTTTTAAAAAAACAAGACAATCTTAAACGATTACACCCTCGCCTATGTTTTGAAGTAGGTTTTCCCTCTTGTGTTAGTTTGTGTATTCATTTGTGAACAGCCTAAAGCCATAGTCTTCACTCTTTTCCTACTTTCACTGTCATCTACTAATGATCAGGAAAGGGAGGTATCAGGCACACAGAATAAGCATAACTACACACTCTATTCAGGATCAAGAAATGTTATGTTTGGAATTTAATGACAATAGCTAACAGATAAGATCAGAGTATATCAGTAACTGTCAGGCCTGTTTAGTATCTACTGTATTTTTTTTCACATAAGAGAGGGCAGTAGACACAAAATCATATAGATTAGAATCCAGCATGTGGTAAGGCACACCACCACCAAACCTCAGGAGGACCTAGATACGGTTGGTTCTCATATTGTTTGAAAATTTAAAGTAAATCGGCCAAATAGTTTTTGAGATATGGATGCAGACAGACACACACACGCAGACAGACAGACGCAGCTCATTGCAATACCCTCTCCCCACTTCAGTGGAGCGAGGGTAATGAAGCTGTCAATTATTTCAGTGCAATATTTGTCACAAGCAGTGGAGAAAATGTTTCAGATCAAAGACTCTAAAACTGTAATTGAAACTTTGTTCAAAGTTTTATTAGGCCTAATTTTTTTATTTAACGATGGTTCCATAACTTCAATGTTCTTATTTTTGGGTATATTTGAGGTTACTTCATTAAAAATGATTACTGCATTAACATTTGTCTCTGTCTATTAATTTTTAATTTGAAGAATAAATTTATTTAAGTAAACACAAGGCCACTGAAAATAGCTGTATAATCTCGCAAACTACGGGCCACAGTGGTATAACTTCGGGGCGCAAAACATTTTGTAAGGGCTGTAAACCTACCAAGTCGCTGAGTATTGTCTGAGGCGCCAAAGTCACTTTGGGAATTTAAAAAAACATAACTAGATTAGCTGTCATGGCTGTGATTGTAGATCTATGTTTGCATTTATCTTCTTAATTTTGTAAAACAAAAACTTATTTGCCTTTGATTCTGATCCATCTTCTCTAGGTAGGTACTGTTACACTTAAGTAATACATTTAGGGTAAGATTTGGGGTAGGCCCATCTGGCGCAGGCCCGTATTTAAGAATTTTAATTGGGAGATTTGGGACTATGCGAACTACTTATCAAATCCCACATGTACAGCCAAACCGCGTTGTAACATAGGTCTACACTTCAAGGTGCACAGCCAGGATTGAATGAAAGGGCTGGGGGTGGGGGTGGCAGATCCGTTTTCCATTCAGCCTGTCTTGGTTTCAACGTTTAGACTTGTGAGCGGAGCAAGCAATTTAAAATGGGTGTTAGGGGGCTTCCGAGGGACCCAGGTCGGGGTCCAGAGGCCGAAGGCCCCAGAAAAATGTGTGGTATTTTACATGCTAAAATACACAATTAATTACCCCCAACTGTTGCTGTTTTATTTTTGCTGTTTCTGTCGGATTTGTTGGTTGCTACTTCACAGTTTTGCTAGAGCTGATGTTGTGATTGTTTTCTTTTTGTTCATGCGGTTATTGATTTAGTTATTTATCGCTACTTCTGCTGCTACCGCTGGTTTTATAGTTTGTTAATGCTGTTGAACCCATGTCTATTAGGGGTTTTGCATAGAGTTTTTGTCCTATACAAGTCTCAATCTATTACCATCATTATCTTGATTATTATTTAAATAAATTTTCTAGAGTAGAAAGATTGTTTATTGAAATAGTTACTGGCTTTCTTATTTTGTTTATATACAAACACATGAACTAGAAGCCCTCCGAGAGTGAAAACCTCGCCCGTAATTATCGCGAACAGCTTTACCCGTTTACACTTTCTGTGCACACTGTTCTTTTTTTGGCGGATTATAGACTGGAAGGCAGGAGTGTTATACCCTGTTCCCACTGCCGATCAGGCCAACTCGATCAGTCCCGATCAAGCTTATTTGGATTGGTCGAGCTTGCTCGGCAATGGATTTGGGGTCAATCTACTTTGATCGGCATCGCTCGTGCTTCCTTCATGATCATTTTGGCGATGCCGATCAAGGTAGATTGACCTCGAATACCATTGCCGAGCGAGCCCGACCAGTCCAAATTACTTTGATCGGGATTGACCGAGTTCGTCTGCTCGGCAGTGAGAACCCACCATTAACTACCCAGGTCAAGTGTCGATTGGTTCTCGTGTAAAGCCCTAAATTTTCGCGTGCTCTTAATTTTCGCGAATTTCGCGATGAAACGATAATCGCGAAAATGAAGAACTCGCCAAAATCGCCAAAAATGTTTATTTGTCAAAAACGATTGACAAAACATGTTATAAGAACAATGCATAGTATACAATAAATAATCCGCTTGTTTCTTTTTGTTTAGTTTGATTTATTCACGAATCACATAAATACTACAACAAAACAGTAAAAAATATTCATCACGTGTATAGACCTAGGTGGCTAGGCCTAGGCCTTTTGCATTATAGTTTGCCCTTGTGATCATCTCCGCTAAGGTCCGGTAGCCTAAACTAAGATGAGACTGTCGTTCAAAAACATGTTTATTTTGTGAAAATAATAATTTTGGCACTATTCGAAGATATATAAATGTAAATTCCAAAGAAAAAGTTTTGGTGGCGCTTCTGACTCGCTCCTCGCTTCCAGGTTGATAGATTACGAGTCACATGGGCAATGGAAAACAATTTTTAAACTAGGTCTAACGACAAAAATAAGACGATGATTTTCAACTTTTCAAGGAGACTTTTCTAATAAATTATTAATAAACGATCGTAGTCTAATGGAGGGCTGGTATTCTACTCGACAATGGGTGAAATATCGTTCAATTCGTCTTACGAAATCGGCCTACCGAGACATGCTTTGTAAGCCTAGCGACTCAAACAAATGTAGACAAGGCTTAGGCTCGAAATGATCGCGACCCGCCGCTAGATAATCAAAGAGGCAGGTGTATCGGGGCCTGACGATGTCACCATCATTGGGCAGGTAGGCCTAATATTAATTTTCAAAATTAACATCATTATCATCGACTCAAAACAAGTTTATGAACAAATAAAAGTGATTGTGTTAAACGTAGTAAAAGGTCAAAATCGCGAAAATAATAATTGTTAAAAACGTCCTATCGCGAAAATAAAAGGTCGCGAAATGTTCCAAATCCTGAAATCACGAGAATTTAGGGCCGCGAAAATTTAGGGCTTTACAGTATACAATTCAGATAACCACAAAAAAGCACCATAGTATTATCCGCTCGGACAATTCGGTACTCGGGAACTTTATTGGAAGGTAAGCGTGTTACGTTATGCTGCGAACAAACAACACACCAACATACCGACCAACGCGACTGAAACTTTGTTACCGGAATTAGTTAAGTAAAATTAATTTAACACTATAAATAAGATTTATTATATTTCAATAAAATGCGTCCTTCCTAAAGATCTACTCGGTTTACTATTAACAGCAAACAATTATCATTTAATAAATAACAAGCAAAACTTAAAACTGTCAAAGTGATCTTCAAAAGGGAATTTTTTTTTTCTTGTCAAATCCGGATTAAACGTCGTCTAGTCGGATTATCTTGTAGGTGATGCGGGCATCGTAATTTGCGCGAAAATTGGCCTGTATGAAGAGCAACTTTCAACTACCAAAATGCTACTCTATTTCCGCCCCTGTTTGTACATAACCACAAGCATTTATATTACATTTTGTCGGTCTGTCGGTTTCCATTTCGTTTAGAATACCATTTAAATATTGCATTTTGATTTAATGTCTGTCGTTATTCTAACTGTTTTTAAACGTATAAGTGTTTTTATCACGATTTGAGCAAAATAACCTATGCTTGCTTATTGTATTTAGAACCCCTATTAACAAAATCTACGGTAGTCGGAAATCACTTGTTCTTATTCACTTAATTGACCAATCCACTTGTACTAACTGTAAGCATTAACTGACCAATCAGAAATAATTATCTGTATCACACGGTTTTTACTGGTTTGGAAGGTTTGTGTTCTATCCATGTATGGCCTACAGGTAGTGTTCGTTGTACGCCGCTGGCTAGATACTAGGTGTCACAGAGAAAATATCACTAATAGTATGTAACGTTGGAATTTGGAATCACGCTAGGCCTGGTGGTGGCTTACTTTGACTACGAGGTACAGATGGTCCACCGGAGGAGACCGGACCCACCTGCAAGCCTCTTGGGGTATTTGGGTGTGATATTTCCTTGGTATTTTTTCCCTGGGAAACCCTTCAATTTATGAATTTTTAAAGAAACTGTTTCGTCTGAACAGAATTAAGAAAATTGTATCAGCAAGGTTCAGTGGTTTCTATTTTTATAAAATGAATAAACGCTTTAAATTATAATTTGCTACTTAACAAAAACCCGGTACTATTTTTAGAAAATATATTTATGTTGTTTATTTATATTTATATGATTAACAAATTATTTTCATTATAATTATTTATAAAATATTATTCTGAAATAAAACTGTAGCGCGCTGCGGTTAACTTGGATGAGCTGGCTAGCCCGGGTATAGTGGAGGTTTTGGGGGTTTGGTAAAGCATACTATTCGACAAAATAACATTTCTCTATCTGAAGGTTTGTTTTAAATTACCAAGAAGAAGTTAATTAATTAAACTTTCGATTTATCGATAGATTTGTGTCATTAAATGCGAAAGTTTTACGTGCCTGCAACCGGAAGTTCCAAACGAACACCTCAAGCTGGTATCAAAAGAATTTTCTGTTAGGAGCAGAATTTGAATTTAGAGTTAGGGGATACGATCATAGAGGCAGGTATCATTCACCCAGTAAGCCTGTTAAGCTTACCTCTAACGAGGGCGCGGATCTAAGGGGTCCAACTGACCCGCTCCATCCAATGTTGCTTCAGGGGCGGATTTGGCCGCATCATCTGGTGCGCGTGCCCCTGATAGGCCTATCGTCAAATTTAAGATTGCGTTCCCTCCCACCATATAGTATGTTGACCTCAAACTAATAGGCCCGACAGCACATATAGCAGTGCAAAAACTGTTTTATTGTGCCACTCCAAATCGGAAATCGAACCCCCCCCCCCCGTTTTAACTTTATGAATGAAGCCTGGATCCGTCCCTGGACTTGGCAGAAGACTACAGAATTCTGCTCCCAAACAACCTTTTCAATTTCTTAGCACACTGCGTGGCTCTACAAGTGCACAAGAGAGCATCTACAGAGAAGCCTTTCCTGGGCGGGCAATCGACCCACACCTTATCTACAGAGAAGCCTTTCCTGGGCGGGCAATCGACCCACACCTCATCTACAGAGAAGCCTTTCCTTGGCGGGAGCTGAATCTACGTCTCATCTACAGAGAATCCTTTCCTGGCCGGGCCCTGGACCCACACCTCATCTACAGAGAAGCCTTTCCTGGCCGGGACCTGGACCCACACCTCATCTACAGAGAAGCCTTTCCTGGGCGGGCAATCGACCCACACCTCATCTACAGAGAAGCCTTTCCTTGGCGGGAGCTGAATCTACGCCTCATCTACAGAGAATCCTTTCCGATCCTAGGCGCGCCCTTAAACCACGCCTCATCTACTGAGAAGCCTTTTCTGGGCGGGCCATGGGCCCACGCCTCATCTACAGAGAAGCCTTTTCTGGGCGGGCCCTGGACCTTCGCCTCATCTACAGAGAAGCCTTTCCTGGCCGGGACCTGGACCCACACCTCATCTACAGAGAAGCCTTTCTTGGGCGGGCCCTGAACCCACACCTCATCTACAGAGAAACCTTTCCTGGGCTGGCCCTGTACCCATACCTCATCTACAGAGAAGCCTTTCCTGGCCGGGACCTGGACCCACACCTCATCTACAGAGAAGCCTTTCCTGGCCGGGACCTGGACCCACACCTCATCTACAGAGAAGGCTTTCCTGGCCGGGACCTGGACCCACACCTCATCTACAGAGAAGCCTTTCCTGGCCGGGACCTGGACCAACACCTCATCTACAGAGAAGCCTTTCCTGGGGTGGGCCATGGACCCACACACCTTATCTACAGAGAAGCCTTTTCTAGGCGGGCCATGGGCCCACGCCTCATAAGCCTTTCCTGGCCGGGCCCTCGACCCACACCTCATCTACAGAGAAGCCTTTCCTGTGCGGGCCCTGTACCCACGCCTCATCTACAGAGATGCCTTTCCTGGGCGGGTCCTGAACTCACGCCTCATCTACAGAGAATCCTTTCCTGGGCGGGCCCTGGACCCACCTCATCTACAGAGAATCCTTTCTTGGGCAGGCCCTGTACCCACCTCATCTACAGAGAAGCCTTTCCTGGGCGAGCCCTGGACCCACACCTCATCTACAGAGAAGCCTTTCCTGGGCGGGCGCTGGACCCACACTTTTATTGCTTTTTATTTTTCTGTTAATCTCACACTTGCGTGTCCAGTCCAACTTGGCATCCCCCCTCCCCCTTTCCAGCTCCCCTGAATCAACCCTTGTCTAAAAAGCTGCACCTATGTATGACACATTCAGTACAACTATACCAGGGGCGGATTTAAGGGGAGCCGGGACGGCTCCGGTCCCTCCTTTCAAAAAGTGAAATATCAATATTATTGTCTATAAAACAAAAATATTCAGCAAGAATTGACCCCTTATTACACCTCTGAGTCCATTTCCGGACATCTAAAGACCTTTTTTTCGGGGAGCATTCCCCTGGACCCCCTAAAACGTTTACTCTCTATCGTTCCCACTTCCGGTCCCCCTTTTCCAAAACTCTGCATCCGCACCTATATACATTAATGAGATGGTGTGCTAATATTAATTGTTTACGGTCGAATGATGAGGGAAAGTTTATTTATTATGGTTTCGTTTGTTTTCCGACACGATAATCGTGGGATGAGAGGCTACCGCAATAACAATATTAACCGTCGTTGCGCTAGACTGGAATTCATTAATCAAGAGACCGGATATACAGACTCGTTAAGAGAATAATTTACAAAAAACGGTGACTACAACGACAAAATTTTGGCCTATTACTTGTCATATTATATTTACAGGGCAGATCCCGAGTCCCGTGGGGTATGGACCACTCTTGTTTTTGTACCCCTTCTTTTAAAAATTTTAAAAATTATCTGAACTGATTGCTCTGATTAGCGTGACATTTGAACTACATTCACCGTCGTTACGCATTTTAGGATCAAATTTAGAGGACTGTTTAACCACCCACTCCCCCCCCCCCCCCCC
>JAOTQE010077361.1:0-28715 GCA_025631205.1 Nesometra sesokonis
ACTGTTGTAATTTGAAGCGGATAATAGCCCATAGCTGGCTTTAGTAGCAATAAAATTCTTGAATCTTGAATCTTGAAATCTTGAATCTTCCTCATTCGAAAATTGACTTAACAGTAGAAGGGTTATATTCTGTTTGATAATCACTCTTTTAATAAATATTATAAATCATAAAATATGTCAAGTTTAACTTTAAATTTACTGCATCACCGAGTATATTATACTAACTTGCTTACATCACAACAGTAGGTGGTGTTATTTTTTTGTCAATGTTACGGTAATTTTAGTCATGAATGATTTTGTAATCGTATGGTTTAGAATACGCATTTTTCAATGAGATATTTTAAAATATAATAATTTGCCATGAGAATTTACTAATAGCATGAAGACTAACATTTGTTTAGGTATTACATTAATATTTAACTACTGAATTTAAATCTGAAATATTGAAATACAATAGTGTAAAGTGTAATAGTTCATGATATAAACGTTATGAACTAAAGTGTTGTCACCGACTGTCTTTTCATGTGTTGACCACCCCACACAAATTAGAGAGGCTGGAGCTTGTTTCGTAAAGCTTAGAGATAAAAATCAGCAATGCTTGTTTGCATAGGCCAGTGACGATCATCTCACCCCATTTTTGCGTTACTGCTATCAACAAAAGTTGCCACCTGTTGTTGTGACATAATAATTTAGTAACAAGTATATAAACAGCAGTCAGTAATTTTTATAGTTTTAGAGGGTGCTAAACATTGTCTGGCAGTTTAAACTGACTCTACTGAAGTTACACACTTATTTATCTTGTATTCTGTTGTTAAGTAGATTGTATTTAGTTCCTTGAATCTTGCTTGAGCTCTGCTTTACATCAGTGTGCCCTATGGCCTTCCTGCCATTTTATTTTGTATATTAAATATAGCACCCTCTATATTTGTTTTCTACTGCAGCGCCCTCTATGTAATAATTACAAAAGCTTACTTTGCATTGTTGATCATGCTCAAAATTCGAAAAACTTCAGTCGAGTTTGGTTGGCTCATTCATGAATAAACGGTATTCAGATTTTAACTATTAAATTAAACTATTTTCATGAATTTGCCAAATATAATTGGCCAATATAATTTTTAAAAAAAGCATTTTTTATGATATGTGAAAAAATGTTGTGCGAAAAGTCTATCTGCTGTGCGAGAACCTCTTCCTCCACCATATAGCGAAACATTTTTTAATAAAGTTTAATTTTCAATTAGCAAGTTGTATCTACAAAGTGGAAGATAAAATATGAAAAAATAATGATTAGTAAACAGTATTGTTATTTTTAGAAAAATAATTAGGAATCAGAAGTTGGAATAAAAATGTTTTTTTTAAATTAAAAATTTTCAATTATTCTTGTCGGAACGTTTGCTAACAGTCCGTTGGAGGGTTCTCAAAATACGGTATAAATATGTCTTGAAAATTCTTGTAGTCCTGAGTTTTTGAAGGAAAGATGATTTCATATGCTTGTGACAAGTAACAAGCATACCATACCACTTTGCAATAGCGCCACCAAGAATTAACATCCTGTGTGTTCTAATAGTGATTGTGAGTCAGTGTTGTTGGGCAGGTTCTTGTATTCACAGCATTGCAAGAAAAACTCGTTATCTATACAGAATGCATTTCTGTACTATTGTTGAATACGCTCAATACATTACAACAGCATTATATATTGCTAAATGCATATTGCAACTCCATGTACATTGATCTTGTTTGCTAATTACATGTACATCTTTGTCATGTTATAAATATTTGAGAATTGTATATATGGATATTTCATATGCACAGTTTCAAATTGTAATTTATTTATGTATCAGTTCAGTCATCGGTTGATAATACATTAGCATATTTTAATGCAATGCATCAGCGTGTATGCGCTGCATGTGGGTGTGGCAAGGAGTAATATTGTTATTAGTGTAGTAATAAATGTGCATGTACGTTGATATTGAGCTGATATTGCTAGCTAGAACATCGTTTTATCTTTCTCTGTGTTTCGTTCTATTTTAGCACATAGATAGTTCTTTTCTTAATATAACTCACCATCTCTTTTACTCTCTGTACCTTTATCTCACTTTCTCTAGATGGCGCTCTGCTCATAAATATTAATGATATGCCAAATAGGCACACAATTTACGGGAAATTGGTCATTTGTTAATTCCGTTTTGTTACATTAGTTTGACAAAATATTTTCATTTGCATTATATTTTTATTTAATTCCAGGATATTGATTTATAAATAATTACAAATACTGTAGTAATATTTACTTTAAAAAGATTATTTTGCAACATTGTAAATGTAAATGCTACAAAATGATATATAAAATCACAGTATACAATTTTGGTTTTTGGTATTTATTCTAGTATTTTTCATAACTTGAAATAAAATACTTTTTGTTCGTATTTAACAAAATAGGAACCAAACACCTGATAGTTAACAATTTTAGCATACATGTAGTGTTGGTAATCTAGTTGTGTCCTAGTTTAAAAAAAACTATATTTTTATAACAGTAAATATCAAAATATTAGTAGTTTTTTCAGTCATGTGACACATTCTTTCCCTGTGGTAAAAGTCTGCCCAGTCTATTAACAACTGTCAACTAACAGAGGTAATGCAAGCCAAGTTGACAGGTACTGTACTGCAATAGGGTCTAAAGGCATATTTCAAACACCACAAAAAATGGATTTGCCAAATTCATAGGAATTAACTTCTCAGTTAAACATGAACCGTGGTCCCCTGCAGGGGGTCTGGTTTACTGTTATAATAATGAAGCCAAGGTTTATTCCCATTGTTGGTATGGCAAGTTTGTACACGAGGTACGTTCCCGAACGATCCTTTAGGATTTGAGCGTTACTGGGTCTGAGGCCATTTCCGGACATCTAAAGACCAATATTTTCCGGGGGAGCATGTCCCCGGACCACCCAAAAACTTTGACTCTCTACCGGCCCCCTTCTGCCCCCTCCCCTTTTCCAAAAGCCTACATCTGCCCCTGTTGAGATGGGGGCGCTATGTATTATGTTGGTCTCAAAATTGTTTTTTGGATTGTGATTTTGCAATGTACATTGTATAAACTATCATTAACATCACTCAATTCTTATAGGATCATTCGGGAACGTACCTCGTGTACAAACTTGCAAGGTTTTATTAAACTTGAGAAGTATTCCCATTATTGGTATTATGGAACTACGACATATTGTGTGTTATGAATTTGACAGATTATACATGCCAACTTTCAGATAATGCGTGAGACTTGCACATGGGAACCTACATTGAATGTCTCATTCATACATTCACTGAATTCTCACGTAGTTGCATCATTTGTTTTTTGTGTGAAATAATATAGAGCAAAATAAAGAAAGTGGCCTTAAAAAAAGGGGAGGATGGATGAAAATCTCCTTTTTGTTTGCCACATTCAAATTTGGAAAATTGAGCCTATTGGCAAGTAATAGGTAGATTTTGCCGAAACAAGGAAACGTTAACCTTAGTAACCATCATGCATAGCATTAGCCCCGCCCCTTTTGTAAACAAATCGAAATGCGCATGCGCCGGACTTACGTAAAAATGTAACTAGCATTCTGCCGAGCACGTTAAATCTGGAAATTACCGTAGTTGTTAACACAGCTCCTCCCACTTATGAATAAATTATGACGTCATCTGTTAAAGTTAAAGTTAATAAGTAATTCAGCGAAAAGTACCTAATGTCTAGTGCATTGCTATGAAAAAAGTTGGTAGGTATAAACAGATCCATCTTGCTTGGACACATGATGTGTGCATGCATAACTTTGATACTTGATATATGTAAGAAATGGCCTTTATAGTCCCACTTTGATAATCTTTTATTAAACAGGGCCGGATCCAGCAGACCTGGATAGAGTTATGGAGCCCAGTGCCAAAGTCCATGTTTTGTCTAGGGCTCCTGGGCACTCCCTAGACCAATTTTTAAACAAGATGCGTTTCCTGGGTATCTGAGAGGCGATTTTCACTGATAATTTATTTCAAACAATGATTTTTTCAAGTTTAAATAGTATTCATCCAAGTCAAAAGAGGGGGCCTGGGTGGGCCCCACTTGGACCCGTGCATGTTAAAATTGTTTACTGGGGCAAGTAAAACCTTGGTAGGGAGAGTATGCCAAATTTTAATTATTTGAGAAAAATGAATCATTCCTGATGATGACATAGTTGATATGGAAATGGTGTGTATTTCAATACTTGGATTATGCATTGTTCTTTATTATACAATTATGCATTGTAAAATTTTTCACCTTCAACTACACATTTTAATATAATAAAATAAATGATGCTGATTGTTAATTCAATAAAATGTTTTATTAACAGCTCCAGTAGATAAACAAATATCATTGGATGACTAAAACAGCAAAATTGACACCGATCAGTGATGTACCAGCATTATGATTGGATACAGTACTTTAAAAACATAATCTTTAGCTCAATAGATAATTGATTAAAAATTCTATAGCCTAAGGTCTTATTTGTTGTGATGTATAAGCATGTAAATCCACCACTTTTAATTTTTTTTAACATAAAAGTCTTTTGACGCATATCTATGGAAGACTTGTATAGCCCTTCATAGTATTGTGGTCATCTGGTTTTTACAAATGTCACATCAGTAAATTGTGACATTTGACATTAATTATTAATCAGACCTGTGTTAAGGTACAGTTACATCAGATCAAAAACTATTTGGAGGACATTTTTGCCACTCTATTCTTTATCATCGATCAAGTGTTTTTTTTTCTGATCTTTAGACGTTCCAAAATGAAATCGGATCTCAATCGTATCTACTGTACCTTTAAGCTACACAGAATTCTAAATATCTATAGGCCTACTATAGCAGCATTAATATTTGTTTTAAAGCATATCTGTTGTGTTATTTGCAATGTCAACTTACAACAAAAAATTGTGTACAATGTTGAATAAGAAATAACATTAATTCTGGCAACATTTAACCTTAACATGCAACCTACTATGTAGATTAGCCATGCCTTACATTTTAACCATAGTAAATTTCATTGGTACAGATAACTCTACTAAAACTAACATCCTTAAAACCATCCATTTGTTTCCGGTTTTCAGTGCAGTTTGCTTTAGAGGATGACTTTTTTTGGGTCTGGTGTAGCTCAGAGTTCTGGTTTTCCAGGAGTGTTTGGTATTGGGAAAGTTAACTGTACTCTGTTAAAAAGTATTGCCATGATAACACATGGAGTGCAGCACAAATATTTTATCACATTTTTAAACATTTGTCTCAAAATTCACAGAATGCTGACTTTTATTTTTGACCAAAACGATTAAAAGTAAATTAATTTTGTATAAAGTTATAATCACACCAGATTTAAAACTAAATTTGGAGAGTTTTGTTGTGTATCCAATAAAAAAGTAAATCCCTTCCAAGCCAATTATAGCTCAAATGGCTGTAGGTTATCCCGAGTTTCCAGTAGTATGAATAAAATGAGAGTTGGATACTCCCCTGTACAGTGATCCAAGTCCATTGCAAGTTACTGTACTTTCCAGCTATTGTCTGGTATCTATTGTACAGCTCAGTAAACTGAAGCAGTGCCCAAGGCCACAAACAGCTATCAAGTGTGAGCTTCGAACTCCCTACCTCTCGATTGAGAACCTAAACTGCAGCCACTGTGCCACACGCTCCCACTCTGCTGTTTATTTGTTACCCCCATTCAAATGCTTTTTTTTTAGATCGTTGACTCCCATACTGAAATTAGATCTAGTGTGAATTATCTACCTGAACAGCAATCAATTGAGAGGTTTGTTAATTAATTTCATATACTGTGTATTCTGCATATCATTGCAAAAGACCTACTAGAATATGTTCACCCTCATTATAAAGAATTTTTTAAACCAAAAATGGTGGCTAAAATTGTATTCTATAGTACTTAGTGCAGCTGGCTGTCCGGGGAGGACCAAGTTTTTTACCTTTATATACCTTAAATATATATGTACATATGAATCAATAGATAAAGGCCAATTCAGTGTTTATAAAGGACATATTAATATATCCAATAGCATAGCTCACAACGGATTATGTCCTATGGGTAAGTGATAAAAGGACTCCGACAGGATTCGAACCTGCGACCTCTCCCTAACAGAATGAGTATCTCAACCATAAGACCATAGAGGCCTCATGGTTAAACATGCTCATCTTATCATCAGATACATTGTATCACACAATATAGGTACTTTACTCAAGAGGACATATTCCAGATAAATCTGGATGAAATCCATACTCTTTTTAAATTTAATTTAACATGAAAATGACAATTTTGGCAAGATCATGAATTCATTATTTTTTAAAAATTTCTGTAATAATTTGTTAAAAACAGTAACAGAATTGGTTCTTCACTAATGCGTAATACAAATAATTGTATTTCTTCAATTTCTCAATTTTCTTTGAGTAATGACTTGTAACCAACATATAAACAACATTAATTACTCATAATATCATGTGTTATCCTGATATTACAAGCTTGGAACAATAGGAAAATATCTACATATATTACAAGTATATTATTCTACGTTTAAAAACATTAGATAGAAAGCGTATTAGCATGGATTTTTGCATAGCAAAGTCCATTGGCAGATAATTATAATAATTCTAGGAAAACATTTATTTAAAGCCGGTTTTCCTGTTGACGCTATTGGAACACAACGAAATGGCAGTTTGCGATATTGAACATTAAATTTTAAAAAGTTAACAATAAAATTAAAATCATGTACTTCTACTGAAATCTCACTCTTTACTGTGATTTTTAGTTGGGCAAATACATATAAATTCTCACTGCAGGAAACAGCATTGTAGAGACACCACCTAAGATCATTAAAAAAAAAATCATTAACTCAACGTTAAAGTTAACTTATTTCAACATTCTAGTTATTTGACTCCAGAATTTGCATTGAAAACCAACCTTTTTCTATCAAATTCTTTTTTAATGGTTTTAGGGTACATTGTGTTACGATAGCATCAATGAATGGGAACAGGAAAACTGGCTTCATCAACAGTAATTTTTTTTTTAATTTACAGTTCTTTTATAACAGCAGACAAACATTGTTTTATGCAATAATATATAGATTTTTTTTACAGCGATAGCAATATTTTACACTAAACTAGACATTTTATCTTAATGTAATCTTAATAGAATTTGAGCATATTAAACTTTACTGAAAATAACAAAATTCTATTGACGACTATACATAAGAAACTAATAAATTATAAAATTACATAAAATTTTTAAATCTTTAGGTACAGTTTTTTAAACTGTCAATCGCATGGGAAGATTTTAGCAGTTCGTATATGAAAAATAGGGATATGATATCCTTTTTTTTTATCTCATTACAATGGCAGTGTAAGTACTTATTGGTTATAGTTAATTGCTTACTTAATTGGAATTTTCCTTAATATTGTGTCCCATCATAACCAAGGCACTGACAAATGGTTAATAATTACCAAAATTGGCAGTTTATATATCAAATAATCATAACTGCAAAGATATGGTCAACATAATTGATAAAGTGATCCAATTAATTGAAATCTTTATCATTTAAACATTTAAGGTATTAGAGGTAGCAGGAAAGTGATTTGAACATTACGTAAATGATAAAAACTTAGAGAAGGCAAGTGTCTGGTAATACGGTCTACTAAAGCTGCAATCGCACAGAATTTAAAATGGGAAGATTTTACCCAGACAATGGATAACATTTCAATGGGTTAATCATACTGTCGTTTGAACTTGGATTGTTTGGTGGAGTTTTACCATAATATTTTGACAAACTACGCATGTTTAATGATGGATGATTGGCTAACACAGCAAAGTAGGTCCTTCTATAAGATGACTTGGGAAGTTTACCAGAGTTGCGGTGTTTGTATCTTTTGGTAAAAATAACTTAATTTATCTAGGCAAACAGGAGCTGGTTTAACTAACCCCACAGCTCTGGTGACTTAACTGACAGATGCGCACTGGACTTATGGTTAAACTGCAGTACCCAGTAGAGCACTTAGGTTACTGGAATAAAGTACAATCTACTGTTATTGAAACTGCGTGGCAGATTACTACAAAATTAGCTCTCCCATGAACCAACATTCGAACACATCCATGTTGTTTGGTTGGAAAAACCCCAAAATAAATTAACTTTTTATAAATCCAAACACTTGGATTATGTAAAGGGTCTCTTTATCCTTGGCACATTAGTACATGTGGTGTGTGCATGTCCCGTGAACAAAGGTGTGATAACACCAGAACCGAAAAGAACATTTGCAGTGCATCCATGTGACTCTATGTTTATTTTCTTCTAAATTGTAACCTGCATTTTCCACAACATTGAGCAGTCATTTAAAAACAATTAATCTGTTCCAAATTTGTTTTTTATTTTTTAGTCATATTTTGGGGGTTTTGTGATCCTGATATATCCTGTCTTATTTTTGAAATAATACATCAAATAATATTGTTAAAAAAATATTTAGCATAGTGTATATTAACATTTGTGTGCAAATCCTGAATACTATGGCATAGTATCCGCTGTGTGGCTATTTATGATTAGCATCGAGTACACTATGATCTATGTGGCTATTAACACAGTGTATATCCACATTATTAGCGACAAGATTAACATATGGTCACGTGGCTTTGTAGAGCAATTCATAATTGCCATTCTGTACATGCACACAGTACTGTGTGCCAATTCTTCATTATTATGTACTGTAAATCTTTGAATAAAACGCTGCCCTCGGATAAGTACAGCTTTCATCAAGCACCGCTCCTACAAATGTGCCGCTGGTCCATAAGAATATACGAGATGGGTAATAGGAACAAACACGGGAAGTGCCACGCCAATATTTGTTTGATAAACTTTACTCTTGAATAAAAATCACTCTCTAATGCATTCCATTGAAGGACGAATTGTAAAAACTGCCCAAATTTCTAATGATCTCAGCATTTATTCAAAGATTTATATTACAAAGTGGTTTATTCCATTTATATATAAAATGCAATGGTTAATACAGGCATGTCAATAATCAGCCTCAACTGCAGAATATTATAATTAGTTTTTCTTATATTTCAAGTATATGGTTGAATGAAAGCTTGTCAAATTTGCACCTAAACATTGGACCATCCTTTATGTTTGGTATTCTGTACAGTTCAGTTTACAGAGAGTCAAGTTTTGTTTGTTTTATGATTTTAGAATTGTTAAAAAAAGGTCTGATTTATCGTGAAGTGTGATTTTCCAAGTCTTAGTTTTGGGAGAGTTCACTGTAGTGGTTTCTGCAGATAGATAATTTTCTTCTATAATTGATTTGCAAATATTGTTTTAATTTGGAAGTATAAATTATGTGCAACTAAAGAACATAAATAGCAGAAGAATAAGTACTGGTTTATACAATTTTGAACTCCAGATGTTTGTTAGTGTGCTGCATGACTATGTAGATCAACGTGACTGAGTGCAACACCATAAGAGTACTTCATTTTAGTACCCAAGATGCAGTTTCATGCAGGATAGACAGTATTCGTTATTTCCCTCTGTATTATCTTTAGAGCAACTTCTGATATCATTTCCTTTACACTATGTTAATAGGCTGTGTATTACACATGCATATTTTCCAAGCATTGCAACTGCCGTGTTGCACACAGTATTGATTGTAATTCTGATTGGTTATGTTTGTAGTGCTTATACTATGAATTCAATGCATACTCAACAATGTCACCAAATTACATATAAACGGTAGTACATTACTCAAAATGTTATTTCCTTAGAAAAACGGTCATACATCAATATTTTAACATTGTGCTGCATTCAATATTTTTAAACAAAGAACCTACATAGAAAACTAAACACTATGACATTGGTAGCAACAAAGCCATAATATTTTTTAAGAATACCTTTTTTATCATTAGTATTTGTAGTAAAATAATTGTTACTATTCTGAAAAACAAATTAAACAATAATTTCCTTGGATGTTTTTGTTGCCATTTTACATTATACATATTTTGCCTGGCAGTGATTTTATACAAACCTTAATAGATAATTATACAAATATATACAAGTATACATGTTTACATCAATAAATATAAGAAATCTTATATTTCATAATATTTGTAATAAAAATTCTATACTCAAAATTGATTTAGATACAGTAAATAAAAACATGATTTTAATTCTACATGAACATTTATCATCAAACAAGTATATTTCATAAACAACCTTAAAATACAGTGATAAAAATGATGTCTAGTAAGACATTTTAACATGATAAAAAACTGAATTTAAATGATTTTGTAGGTTTAAGGCTAACTCAGCCATTGTCATACAATGAGATTCCCGACCGAACAAGTAGTCATTATTTTCAATGTAAATCGATGACATGCAGTGTGCCCCGGACGACTCAACACGGACAGCCCATTTGATTTGCACTTCCAATTGGTTGGATTTTGTTGACATATCATATAAATAATCGTGATTGGTCCTTGAACAGCTGACAAGTCGTTTCATGGTAGCGATATTAAACGTGGTTTATTACTATCACGATGACCTAAATCTGACCCGACAAGTCTCATAACGACCTGTCGCATCTGTAGTTAACTCGGACAGCAACAACCCTACAAGAGGTTGTCTCATGACTTGTCGTATGACATTGTTTGAGTTGAGTCTTTACAATCAACAACATTATCAACAACAACACAATATCTCATATACACATGGCATAATTCAATGTTAGTCTTAAAATCATTAATATTATTTATATTTTTTGATAATTGGATGTTACTTAATCGTTAGCCAATTTAAACTATTGAAATCATCTGGATACGAATAATTGAGATATACTGTTCTGACCTTGGTATAAGCCCACTATATTAAACATGGAATCTCAATCATTGTGCGATGTGAACATATACCCTGGTATAAGCCCACTAACCTTGAACATAGAATCTTAGTCCGTGTGCGATGTAAACATATACTCTGGTATAAGCCCACTAAATTGAACATGGAATCTTTGTGTGAGATGTGAACATTTACCCTTGTATAAACCCACTAACCTTGAACATGGAATCTCAGTCAGTGTATGTGAACATATACCCTGGTATAAGCCCACTAACCTTGAACATTGAATCTTAATCAGTGTGTGATGTGAACATACCCTGGTATAAGCCCACTAACCTTGAACATAGAATCTCAGGCTGTGTGTGATATGAACATATACCCTGGTATAGGCCCACTAACCTTGAACATGGAATCTCAGGCTGTGTGTGATATGAACATATACCCTGGTATAAGCCCACTAATCTTATACAGAGAATCACAGTCAGTTTTAGGGTAATTTCTTGTTTCATGATGCAACATATAAAGATATAAGTACAGGGGCTTAAAACCATTTTGCAACTGTGTCCTTTCCTTTCGCACATGGTTAATGGTTAAACATTTATATAGCACAAAATATTAAAGTCTATATGCGCTTCAAGTGAAAAATGAAAAAAGAATCAGAAAGAACTAAATAGGTAAATTTTCAAATAATGTTTGAAAACAGAAACAGAGGGTGAATGGTCAATGGTAAAGCGTTCCACAACTTTGGTGCAGCAACCTTGAAGAATTTTTCCCCACATGACTTTAACTTCCAAGATGGACAGTAAAGAAGCGTTTGGTCAGATGTTGACCTCAAGTACGAGTGCATGTTGAGGAACGAAATTGAAGAAGGTCAGAAATGTATTGGAGAGATGAATTATGGATGGACTTGAAGACAAATAAAAGAATTTTAAAAATAATACATTGCTTAATGGGTAACCAATGCAGGTTTTAGAGGATAGGGGTGATGTACTGAGATTTAGGAGATTTAGTGAGAACATTCAAGAGTAGCTGAAGCTTACAAATTTAAGAAGAGGGCAACCAATGCAATAGACTGGTGTTCTGTTTTTTTTCCCCAGTTAATGGCACAGTGTTACACAGCACCCTCTACAACAATTGAGGTGTCATCACACCCAACAGGAATTACCCTTTGAAAAAATAACACATTCTGACTAGGTAGATCTACCATGTTAAATTACTAGGAAGATCTACCTAGCAACACAGAGAAATACCTAGTAAAGTAGTATATATATACCCTGCCCGTTGATTATTAATGCCTTATGGTTTATTCTAAATAATGGTTGTGTTTTCCTGTGTATACTTGTAGAGCATTGCTGACCATATCCTTGGTAGTATCCCTTGATATTGTAGTTTTTATAGGGTTAACCCTGTTAACTACATTTATCTACCTTGTCACTACCATTATCTACCATGTTAACAGAGTTATTTTTTTCAAAGGGTAACACTACCAATCTATTTGAGAAAGCAAGAAGAACATTTGTAAAACATAGTTGTACCTTTTTACTTATTATTTTGATCAACAAAAAAGAAATTATATCTTAATAATTGAAATTGTCATATAATTATTGAATTGCTGCAAAAGATGTTTGAATGGTAAACTGTATTGTAAATCTCAATCTGTGTATGATGGCCATAAGGATATTGAATATAATATTAGTAAAGTGAATTTTTATAAATTTGTTTGATATGCAGGTGTGCCTCTCCATTTCATGATAAACAAATAACGATGATGATAATGTTCATATATGCCATATCCGCAATACACGCTCAATGCTCTCCCAAGTTATAGAAAAAAACCGGGATAAACTGATTTGCTATAGTGCCATATCCGCAATTCGTGCTTATAATGTTCTTGCAAGTCATAGACAAAAAATGAAGCAAAGGATAGAAATATTTGCTTCAGCACCATATCTGCAATATGTATTCTTGTTGTCTCTGAAGTCAGAAAAAGATAAAAGGAAAGAGTAGAAAGATTGTGCAATATGCACCCATGGAGGTCTCCCATGTTGAAAAAAGACAAAGTAAGGAAGAGGAGACTCATATGATGTGTGAGGATCTCATATTACAATATAAACACGTAAATTCAAATATTGTAGAAAAATACTGTAAATTAAATGAGAAAATAATATAAAATTATGATTGCATTTTTAACAAAATATTTTGATCTATTCAAAAAAGCACTAAACTGAAATTTTCTAAAGTCGTAATCTCACTGCCAAGACCCTTGGTAACATTTCAGAAGTTAAAATCTTGCCATTGCATACTTGGATGAGTTCAAAACAAATCAAATCAAATTTATTTTTCAGATAAAGCATAAAAAAACATAACAAATATGACAATTATTAGAACGAAATCAACTTACTAGGATAATACAAAATAATAGGCTATTGATAAAATAGGTCATTCTTAATTGAGAAAATGCAACAAAGGAAAGGAAGATCAGTAAACCATAATGGTTTTTTGTTTGACCCACCATCTTAACTAAAGGAAAGAAAAAATAATGATTGAGATATAATATTTATATAAAAATAAATAAATAACAAGAAAAAAGAAAAAAACAATAAATGTATCCATTTATGTTTCTTTAGAGTTGACATGGTTAGTTTTAAGTTCAATCCAAACCAAAATTATCAAATTCATTTGACAAAAAACTTTGACCATACCCATAAATGGTAATGATATATCAATATATGGTCATGATGTGATGTCATCATGACCATATATAGGCATATCTTTTTTTTTTGTCAAAGAAAATGTGATAGTCTGGACTGAGCTTTATCGTAAGCTGTAGTAAAATAAAACATTTTGCATGTTATTCAAGGTCACAACTTATGGGTGATTGCCAAAGTGTATACCTGGCAACTCTCAAGAATTATGCACGAGGCTACTTAATTTTATTTATTATGATAACTAAAGAAACATCTATTGTATTGTATCATACGGTCATTTTTTAAACAATTTTTTATTTTTCCAAAAATTATATTGATTATTTGAGGCTAGACATGGCGGAACCACCGAGTTGTCGCAAAGGAAGTTATTGTGAAACAAGCAAATGAACAGCAGGGGATATAAATAAATGCTAAGGAAATTTGTGTACATTTTGTCCATTAACTTTGGTTCTGGATGTCTGATTTTGATAATTGAACCCTCATTTTAAAGCTCATGAATGGTATAATATGGTTTTAAAAATAACTCAATTTTCAGTTTTCCTACAACCTGGTGGTTTTTGCCATGACATGCCTCATCTGTAAAAAACTTAGTAAGCTAAAGGTCTGTTTACAATCTGCCATTGTTAAAACTTGTTTTTTTTTCCCTTACTCTTGTTATTATTTATGTTTTGTGTATGTGAAATAGTGAAATAAAAAAAAATATTAAAAGAAAAAAAAAAGAATTATGCACGAGACTTGTGCATTGGAGCCTATTTTAGATGTCTCATGCATAAATAACTTTTCTCAAATTATGCACGAGTCTTGCGCATTGGAGCCTATTTTGGATATCTCACGTATAAATAACTTTTCTCACGCATTAGGAGAATTCTCGCATGCATGCACAGTCATTCAAATAGTTTTTGTCACGTTTGAGACAATGTTTTTTTTGCTTGTGACCACGAAATCGGAGAAAATGTGGCCCAGCACTATTGGTGAAGTTTGTCTCGCACATAGGCGGCAAAAAAATTTGGTAGATATAAAAGTGACCTATGAAAACCATTCCGGAATATGACTAGGAAAGTTTATTTAAATCGCACTGTTTGCATTTAATGTTCGCCTTTGATAAAAATAACACTCTCTGACTAGGTAGATCTACCATGTTAAATTACTAGGGAGATCTACCTAGCAACACAGAGAACTACCTAGTAAGGTAGTATATAAATACCCTGCCTGTTGATGTTATTAATGCCTTAAGGTTTATTCTAAATAATGGTTGTATTTTCCTATGTATACTTGTAGAGCATTGCTGACCATATCCTTGGATAGTATCCCTTGATATTGTAGTTTTTATAGGGTTAACCCTGTGAACTACCTTGTCACACACGAGAAGGTACATGACTTTTCTCACGAATCAGAACAATTAAAAAAAATAATTTAAACCGAAATAATTTTTTGCTTGGTCAAAACTAAATTTTATATATTCAGCATAGTTAAATTGAATTGTCAAAAAAGTTGACAAGTACATTTTAAGTTGTATAAAAAATGGAAACATGACAATATGGCAATGGAAGTTTCCATTACTGTATAAATGAAGTTATTATTATTATTATGTTTACCATTGTTTAGCATTAGCCAGCATAATTGATGCCTTGGTATAAAATTCACCAGAGATTTGAGTTAGCTTTTATTATTGTACGATGTTCTTTTTTGGTTATCTTCATTGATTGCTTCTTGTCTAATTATCATACAAAGAGCTCCAAATGAAAGTAATTTCACTGGGTGACCTTCTCGTAACTTTGACCTATGACCTGTGTACACAGTACATTAGCTATTATCAAGTGTAAGCTTGATTCATTACAATTTTGAGGAAGATACACAGTCTGGATGATAGAAAACCAAATGAAATATTTGAAATTAGAGCATCGCATATTTGTTTATCTATGAGATAGTGTATATATAATAAATGAAACTTGTTTATATTTCATGCCTCATCCAACAGCAACATTTCATACCACGAGGACTACATCATGTATTCAAGACCAATTCCCATTATTATGCTTGGTGTTTGTAGGAAGAAATCTGGAGTGAGGCAAGGGTCGAACCTAGGACCTCATGATTGGCACACAACTACAATGTCATTCCATATACAGCACAATATCTGTAGTATCATATATTTAAGTTGTCTAACCTGTTTTTGTGTTGATTGTGAATCACATAAGCTGCATTTTCGAATTTATATGAAACAATAATTTACATAATGATTTGCAGAAACAGGCGATGCCAAAATTATTTAAATATCTGGATTGTTAAAAGTCAAATATTTTTAAACTTCTAGCAACTTTGTTTAGGTATTTACTGGGCAATATTTTCCTCAGCAACATTTTAAAGTTTACAGTGAACTAGTAAGTTATATAAAATAATATATTAGTACTATTTGTATTGAAAAAGTATATTAATGCTATTTTTAGTAATAGTATATTGAAGTACTATCTGTATAGTAGTGAATTAGTACCTTAGAGTCGTACTATTTGCAATGATTTATTATAGTGCAGTATATTGTAGTTAAATAGTAATTAGAGCAGTGTTAATATTATTTGCAGAAAACCTGTACCTTGAAATAAGTAGGCCTATAAACTGTTCGTAGGGAAATAGAAATTGAAAAAGTGTTAAAATTATTAGCAAGGAACTTGTACATTAAATCAGTAATAATGCTATTTGTAGCAAAATAGTATAATAGTGTATAATGAAGTGCAGAGCATTAATGCTATTTGCTGTGAGCTAGTTAGTACATTGAAGCAGTATGAATGCAAATTGCAGTTATTATTAAAGCAGTATATTATTACTATTTGTAATGACTAGTATACTGAATCAGAAGACTATGCTATTTAATAATCAAGTACATTGATGTAGTATATTAATGAATTAGTGAATTAGTACATTGAAGCAGTATGATATTTGTAGTGAACTAGTGCATTGGAGCAGTATAATATTAGTGCCATTTATAGTGAATTGGTATATTAAAGCAGTATATTAGTATTAATTGTAGTGAATTAGTACATTAAAATAGTATTTTAATGCTATTTGTAGTGAACTAATTCATTGAAGCATTATATTAATGCTAATTCATTGAAGCAGTATATTAATTCTATCTGTGGTGAATTTAGTACATTGAAGCAGTATATATTAATGCTATTTGTAGTGAACTAGTATATTGAAGCAGGATATTAATGCTATTTGTAGTGAATTAGTACATTGAAGCAGTATGTTAATGCTATCTGTTTTGAATTAGTACATTGAATCAGCACATTAACACTATTTGTAGTGAACTAGTACATTGAAGCAGTGTGCTATCTGTTTTGAATTAGTACTTCCAAGCAGCATATTAATGATTTTTGTAGTGAATTAATACATTAAAGCAGTATATTAGTGCTATTTGTAGTGAATTAGTACATTCAAGCAGTATGTTAATGCTATTTGTAGTAAACTAGTACATTGAAGCAGTATGTTAATGTTATTTTTAGTGAATTAGTACATTGAAACAGTATTAATGCTATTTGTAGTGAACTGATACATTGAGCAGTATATTAATGCTATCTGTTTTGAATTAGTACATTCAAGCAGCATATTAATTAGTGAATTAGTATATTAAAGCAGTATATTAGTGGCTATTTGTAGTGAATTAGTACATTCAAGCAGCATATTAATGATTTTTGTAGTGAATTAGTACATTCAAGCAGTATGTTAGTGCTATTTGTGGTAAACTAGTACATTGAAGCAGTATGTTAATGTTATTTGTAGTAAACTAGTACATTGAAGGAGTATGTTAATGTTATGTGTAGTGATTTAGTACATTGAAACAGTATTAATGCTATTTGTAGTAAACTAGTACATTGAAGCAGTATGTTAATGCTATCTGTTTTGAATTAGTACATTAAAACAGCATATTAAGTAGTGAATTAGTATATTTAAACAGTATATTAGTGCTATTTGTAGTGAATTAGTACATTCAAGCAGTACGTTAATGCTATTTTAGGGGCGCAGCCAGAGGAGGGGTCGGGGGGTCAGGACCCCCCTCTAAAATTTTGAGAAAAAAAATTCCTAGTAAAAAAGTTATAATGTGAAGAATATTATAGTATAGCATGAATTGTAAACCAGCCATCGTTAATAATGCAGACTGAATAATAATGCAGGCTGAAACTCAACTTCGCATAATCTATTTCAATAAAAAAACGAGGAAATGATGTTTTTTTTTTATTTTTTGCTCGTCAAAACCAAACTGGCAACCACGCCCACCCAGACCTCCCGAGTTGGGACCATGCCCCGCCCCGTCGGGCAAATACTGGCGCCACCACTGCTGACCCCCCCCTTTCATTCCATCCTGGCTGCGCCCATGTATTTTTAGTGAACTAGTGCATTGAAGCAGTATATTAATGCTATCTGTAGTGAATTAGTACATTGAAGCAGTATAATATTAATGCTATTTGTAGTGATCTAGCACATTGAAGCAGTATATTAATGCTATTTGTAGTGAATTAGTACATTGAAGCAGTATAATATTAATGCTATTTGTAGTGATCTAGTACATTGAAGCAGTATAATATTAATGCTATTTGTAGTGATCTAGCACATTGAAGCAGTATATTAATGCTCTTTATAGTAAATTAGTGATTGTTGCTTACAGTAGGTTTAACTATATTAAATAAAAGTTAAAAGAAAATTCTTTGTGTATGCAAATTATGAACAAAATGTATACTTCAACTGACAGATGGTTTAGTAAACAAAGGCAGTTATGGGTCAATCTGTTTTTTGTATTACTAATTTGTATTTTCTTTTTTATTTTATAGCAAAAATGAGTCATTGGTTGTCTATATCACTACAATAATTATAACGGGTACATCTCAAACTTGGTGGGCCATGTGTGTTCTGTCATTGTTTTAACATAAACATATAAATTTAACAAGTAATATATTGTCATTGCAAAATTATTGAAATGTTAATGTTGATACATAACTTTTGTTTTTATCATTGTGTAAATTACGAGATTATGGCTAAAAATATAAAATTCAGGTTCGGGCTTTTGTTTTTTAAAATTTTTCATTTCTTTATTTTTTTGGCTAAATACATAAAATTACCAGAAAATTGTAAAAAATACATATAATTATCACAAAAATTATAAGTCATACTTAACTTCATTCCAAAATTTAAATATTGAAAAAAAATGTTGAGATAGTGAAATACTGTAATAGTAACAGACTTTCCAATCAAATGACCTAATTTTAAAAAAATGTTTGCTTGGGCAACATAAATTAATATGTTGGATACACTGTGCATAAATACAAAAAAACTATGTTAATTATATGCAATATTACATATATGTAAATAATATTAATCCTATAATAGGCCTCTTTATGTACTGTAATGTTTTTATAGTCTCTGTTTTTTTTTTCAATTTATTTCTCTATTGTGCAATTAATGTAATTTCATGTTGTATGCCTTAACTCAGCAGACTCATTGTTTCATCCTAATATGTTAGCAAGGTGAATTTCTGGTGATTCCCCTTTTTGTAGTGATGAATTTTTCTCAAAATCAATATTGAAGTTGATCCCGCATTTATAACATTAATTGAATATTTATTAAAATCTCTAATTCAAATACTTTATAATGTAAAAAAAAAAATCATAAACTCATACCAGACTATCAAATTTATTTAACAAAAAAATTTGAGGATACCTATATATGGTAATGATATTTCTATGTATGGTCATGGTGTGACATCATCATGACCATATATAGGCATGTGAAAGTTTTTTGTCAGATAAATGTGATAGTCTGGACTGAGTTTAATGCATCGTGGATTTCTATCAATCTTTTAATTATGATTTTTTCACATATTTCCCAATGTTTTATATATTGATATCTTTGATTAACAATTTATCTTTTATACTTTGTTTTACTTATATTTTTATTTTGTTGATTACTTGTTTTTAAAGGCCCATTCCTTCCAAAATTTTATTTTTTTATTATTTGTTTTTATTTTTTTTAATTTTTATTATTAAAATACTATTCTAAATTGTACTATTTTGTATTAAAATTTATAAAAATGGTCTGCCATGTTTATGTCATTACTACAAACATTAAACATGCAAAATAAAAATAGAATTTTATTTTTTTGGGTGGAACCTAACAAAATAAAGTGGATGAATCTGTATTTACTTTGCTTCTGTGAACAGTCTATATCTAGTAACCATCGGTGAGCTATATGTGACGTGCATACCATGTGCAAAAACAGGACCTACAATGGAGAGAATAGCCTGGCTGACATCCGTGGGGATACAATCTACAGTCTACTACCTTAGCAATGGAAGATTATCAATGGAATCGTCTAGGCCTAGCCTAAAAGAGTTTGGTAACTTAGCTTTTTTTCTACTCAATAGTAACACTGAAATATATGCATAACTAAACATGTTTATTATTTTAGAAATAATAAACCAGTAATTTGTTACAAATTTAATTTTTGGGTGGATTTTAGAAGGATGTCCCTTGAAATTTAATAACTGTGATACTGTTAATTGTAAAGTCTGTGATTGTGATCTGGCACTGAATGTGCCCTCACACTAAAGATAGAAAATAGATAAAAATGAATAAATTCTAAAAATCAAGGACGATAAATCAATATAAGAGCAAATAAAATATATTAACAGAATACATTTTGCCAATTTATTTCTTCCATGTGGCAGAGCCAAGCCAAAGGTGGCGCAACTAAACCAATTGAAAATTCAGTTATTTAGAATTATGAAACTACACATTATTATTTTTAACATACAAAAAAATCAGTTTATATGATGTTCCCTTGCAAAGTTATGAACAAAGTTTGAACATTTAAAATGTAAGTTTTAAGAAAACTGCGTTTGAAAATTGTTTATACTGTGACTAAGCAGGATCATTTTAAATTGCATTTTTTTAAAAATTTGTTTGAAAATTATTATGAAAATGAGTGTTTAAACTGTGTTTTTGAGGTAAACAAAATATTTACAAATTTTAGCATTTTCTTGCATCTGCCTATTGTGGAAAACATGCTTTGTGACCTGCCTTCTTTGGATTTGTTCTGCCACATAAACGGGTACCTTTTAAAATAATAGTAATAATATAACAAAACGCACACACCTAAAATTGATTCTAATCACAATATTAATAACAAAAATACAATGGCAGTTGGTAATTATTTTTGTGATCCAAATTTTTGAATAAGAATAGGAGCTATAATTACAGTGGAAATTTAATCAATTGAAATTGCTTCAACAATGGTTTGTAGTGCGTTTGTACAGCAGGCTAAAAAAATTTATTCAAGTTAATTGCACCGTATCATAATTATGGTTATCATAACATCCTTCAGAATATTGTTTTGTTCGGGTTGTCGTATGACCGTATTAAGATGCGTAAACGAAGTCAACTGACCAGCCAGCTTTGTTGTCAATTGTCACAAAGCTTGTCAATTGCCACAATGATTGTCACAAACAGGAAACTCTTTTGTCACAATGTCATTATCTTTATAGCTAAGTATAAACATTTCTGACAAAATTTTACACAATATTGGAACTGAATGCCTGTATTACAAATTGACAAGTTTTGAGCGCTTATGTCTTATTTTAATTAGCAATATGTATATATAATCTATGTGATGTTGACCTATTTGTTGGACCTCCCTGCGTGGACACCTCTCGTATGAGAACACCTGCTGCAATGGCTACTCATCCAAAAGTCAGTTTGTTGTCCCTATCCGATTAGTTCATTTTGTAACTCTTTTTAAGTGGCCACCTCCAAAACACTTTTGGACTTGAAAAATTTTGATTTTTCAATAACTCCTGTAAGCGGCCACCCAAAATTCTTGTGCTTTTGTGGTCAACGAAATAACCTACAAAATCAAATATAATGACTTTATTTTATTCATTATACCTCCATAGAAAATTTTTGTGTATGCAGAGGTTCTAACCCTCCCTATTTGTCTGGGAGTCTCCCAAAATGTTAACAGTCTTCCGATTTTTTGGAGCAATGTCCCGATTTTCTGTTAAAATTTAAACATGTTCTAGCACCATCATTTTGCTTAAGAATAACGTTTAATCAATAAATACAATTAAACATGTTCTAGTACCATCATTTTGCTTAAGAATAACGTTTAATCAATAAATACAATACTTTTACAATACAAAATTGCATAAATCCTTCTAAATTTATCGTAATTGGCACTAATTAACCTCTTTCTGCCCTTTTTTCAGCCCTTCCGTCATAAAACGACGTAGAAAAAGTGCAGTATTTTAAGATAGAGGGCGCACTTTAAAAAAAACCTCCCAAATTTTAGACCTCGGAGGCTGGAACATCTGTGTATGCCTACATATTAATCAGAAAGCTTGTCTAGTGACAAAAGATAATATAAATGGACAAATATTGTACACGTTTTTAAATATATTTTGGCCCTCTGTTGGCTGAACCCATTGTAAGCAGCCACCGTCTGTAAGCGGTCACTTTTCTTGGACCCAGAGAAACTGTGAACCATGCATAAATAACAGCATGGGTTCCGGAGCTCGCTCGCACCATGGTTCTGATGGTGGAACAAGTCTTCTCGGATAAGGACCGTAGGACTAGTGTACAAAATGGCTCTTGTGCACTATAAAGAACCAGTACATCTTTCAAGACGAGTAGGGGGTTATCCCGCTGTACTGGTCCGTACACAAGCCCTGCCGTGGACAGAAAGATGTGCGCTAATATAGTAGCTGCATAGGACATGACGTGACCCTTAGGGGAGTAGCGAGTAATTGACTGCAACATCTAGTCCACTGCGTCTTTGATGATTCAATTTGAATTCGAATTGGCGCAATATAAATGTCTAAATATTATTATTATTATATTATTATTTACTTATAGTAAAAAATATATTAATATTAACAGTAATAATCAGAATGTTCATAGTAAAAATAATAAATTTGAACTTAAGGTTAAATTAAATTTGTCAATAAGGAGCAACCCTGACCCCAAGAGCAGTTTTCATGTTTGATGTTGGTTCCTTAACATAAAGAAGGAGGGGTTTATTTAGTCTCTGCCAAAGCAGTGCATTCTTTGGAATGTTTATTTTTTCCAAAATAAATGATACGATATGGCATACATGTACATGTTTATGACTCACAGAATCTGATCAATATTAAGAGTCTTCGTCAAACATGAACTTCTAATGAAGATGTTAACCTTTGACCTCTGATTATAATGTTAGTGTTAACCCAACACAGAGATGGGAAATGTCAAATTGATAAGATGGCAAAATAGAAATTTTAAATTTTGAATAGACTGTAAAGAAGATTAATAATATTAATGATTGATAAACTGTAAATATCTGCTTTTATTATAAATTGTTTCAATAATACAATACATTGTTCTCTCAAGTATGGTTTTGGCTATCAATTTACCTGTAAAAATTACAATTTAAAAAAAAGATTTTGTTTATTAAAATATAATTATGATATAAATTTTGATTCTTATATATGTTTAGTCTTCATTTACTCTATTATTACAGAGAATACATGAATCCTCATAGAGGCATAGTTATGTAGATATTTGGAGTAGGGTGAAAACTAATTCAAAAATCATGCTTGAAAAGTAATGTTTTGGACAAAAATTACCAGTATAAATGGGTTTTCTGGAGGGTCTGTGCCTTAATTTCTATTCTGAATTAAGTTTATGCATTTTAAAAGCTTAAATCATATTGTACAGAATATATTTCCCCTTTAAGAGTTTATTGAAATAAATATGTGAACTAAATAAAATGCCTGTATGGATCATGCTAATGCTACAACTTTACTGAATAATTTTCAGATGGAAAATGATAGTATGGCATGCTTATAACATACATTAAATTTTGAGTGATGGAATAGTGGTGTGCCTTTGTGTTTGCGCGTAACATGTATATATTTTGAAGCATCTTGAATTAATTTACGCAACTTCAGAGGACTCGCATAGACTTGAGACTTGGTAGGTCTGGAAGTACCATAATACTCAAAATTTCCAAAAAAAATTGATCATAATCCTTTTGCTGATGATCTCAATTTTATCTTGCCTGCAATGCGACTTATTTTTTGGTCAGACCTAACATTTATTTTCGATCGATATGGTACATGCCCGAAAATCTTTGTTGTAATGAAAATAATAAAAATGCATTACAGTCATGAAAATCGTATTATTTTAACTAACAAAATAGTGAAAATGAATTATTACAAAATTCATTATTTTAAGTTACAAAAATAAAAGGGCGTGCAAATCTTTTTACAGTATGGATATATTTGTACAGTCACAATAGTAAATAAGCATTTACTAGTACATACACCGTATGAATTCAAACAATAATTATCCATAAGCTAAACGGTTTGCAGCATCCGTTGCAATAGAATAAAACGGAATATTATTATTTGAGCTATTCGCTGCTTATCATAAAGCTAAAATTATTAGCAAGGTGTTGAGGACAAAGGTCAAAAAGGCTTCTCTGATGGCTTATGCTGTATTGATTTTAAATGCATCACTGCTACACTAATTACTGTGCTTGCTTCTACAATTCGTTTTTATCCTCCCTTTAACCTTGGACAGTTGCGTTTGTTAAGACTCATGCTAAAATATGTTTGCAATATGGTTTTTTTATTTATTAAAAAAATTTAATGATAAATTGAGGTTTAAATTTATTTTTAAAAAATGATTGGTGTCCTATGATTACTCAATTAAAATTCATTTCATTCCTTTCTTTAACCTTGGTAAGTATTTGTTAAGATTCAAGCTAAAATATGCTCACAATATGCTTTTTATCAAATTTATTTACAAATTAAATGATGAAATGAGGTATATTTTTGGAAAAATAATATGATCTATGATTACTAAATTTTTATTTCATTCCTTCCTTTAACATTCGATAGTTGCATTTGTTAACACTCTCACTAAAATATGTTTGCAATATTTTGTTTAATTGATTACAAAAATTAAATGATAAAAATAATGTTTATATTTTATTTGCAAAAAAAAAGATCTGTGTTTATGATTACTGAAGTCAAATTCATTTCATTCTTCTCTTTACTTTTGCATTAATTTGTTAAGACTTGTGCTAAAGTGCTGTATGCCTTTTTTAATCGATTTAAAAAATTAAATAATAAATGAAGTTTGTATTATGTTTGAAAAAAAAGATCGGTATTATGGTCACAGAATTAAAATGAAAAAAAAAACTGTGAAGTTTTTCTTGTATTATGTTGGACGTATAGATATATAGTTAGTTATTATTATTTTTATTTTCTATTAATTTTAAATATTATTTTTAACATATTTTATAATAAAATTTAGACCTTGGGAGACCAGTATGTGATTGTATTCTAATTATTTTTATCCAGAAAAATAAAGATTTGCATTGTATCTAAATTATACTATAATTACAAGTTTGTGCAACCTTTAATCAAATTAAGATTGTTAATAATGACTTAATAATTTGTTTAATTTATATTTGAGTTTGTATTAATTTTAAAATGGCTCATTTACTAAATTTGGACCTCTTGGAGACCAGAATGTCATATAGTAATAAAAATGCTTTATCTAGAATAAAGAACAATAATGATTTTGTAAACTTTTGTCAAACATACTATATATGGATAAAAATCAGAAAAATAGTCATTTATTTTACTCATATTAGAGTTTGTATTCTATTAAAAGACCTTTTAATAACCAATTGTAGTATGGTAATGAGGAAATTAGTGATGGAACATTTGTGACGAGCAATTCCTGACCTATGTTTTTTGTTTTTATTGTAAATAATTGTTATGATTAATATTTGTTATATATTTCAAACATTAATTTATTAGTGTTAACAAATAAATGAATGGGAAAAGGAGGCTGCCGTTAAAATGACTATACAAACATTTTTTAAAACCAAAAAATCCTCTTTACTTTTGTTGTAGATTTTTGTGTGCTGTTGGTCAAATCAATTAAAGAGGCTATTTACATACATTTTCTTAATACCAAGAGTTAATTTGCAATTATCATAAAATCATCATTATCCTTATTGTTGCTGTTGTTGTTGTGTCTCATTGGCAAATAAATGAGGGAGAAATAGAGTCTGTCATTATAATGGTTATATTTAACATATTTTTTTTTAAATAACGGGAGTTATTTTGCTTTTTTTTTTAAAGATCATTACACTTGGTGTGGGCATTGTTGTTAATGAATGAATGAAAGAGAAAAGAAGACTGTCATTTTATTGACTGAAGTTACATATTTATTCATACCAAGAATTGTTTTGCAATTAATTAAAAAAAATCATAATTACACTTGTTTTTGTTTAATTTGTGTCATCCTACAGTGAGTTTTCTTTCCAGGATGACAACTATGCCATGCTTTCTAAACCAAACATAAGGTGTACTTCCCCATTAAAAAGTCTTATCACAATGGATAATTTAGTTTACACTTGATTACTTAGCTGTACAGCATATTCCTATCCTTTATAAACATTAATATGATAAGGCAGGTGCTTAATTCAAAATTACCGTACATTTCTTTGAAAACGTAGGGTAAAATTGAGCAAACTGTCTAATGGAAATGTACAAATAATGAGTCTGAGGGATAAGGTGTGGCGCTGTTAGGTCATGGGAAAGAACCTATTGTGCAGCCAGGTTCTAACTGGGGAGCTCAGGATGGAAAGCATACAGCATTGTTATTACTGTTATTGACAAATGGAGAAAAGAAGACTATCATTTTAAAGGCTCAATGCATTATGTTAATTAGTTTTTCTGAGAGGAAAATACATAAAACTGCTGTCAGCTCTGATGGAAAATTACATAAAAGGTTATTAAAAAAGATTATAAAATATTTAAAACCAAGTTCTGTTCTAAGATGGGAAAGTCAGTTAGATTTAGGAGATAGATCTGAATTAAATATTGTAAAAAAAACATGAAAATGATAGTCTATATAATTTTTTTAGGCAGGAAAACACAAATGATGCTGTTTAGTTTTTTATAACTTTTGGCACCCCTGTTTAGTGTTTAATAAAGTACACAAGTTTACTGCATTGTTCGACGGTCGTACAACGGTCGTAGGACTAAACTGTCGCTCCCTGTGTGTGTTGTTGCCAGATGCGATGACTTTTCTACTCATTGGCCTATGGGTTTTCTAGTGATTTAACAGGAAAATCACTAAAAAAACCTTTTGCTGACCTTTAGATAATGGCCAATGCTGCGATTATCCAATAATTTTGCATTGTTATTTCTTTGTTTTTCATGTTTCCTCGTAGTTCATTTCTAATCAAGAACACAAAATAAACACAATGAGTGTTTTGGAGGCCTCACTTAACCAGTTTTCATGATCCTTCTCGTTTACGAACTTTCTCATTTACAAATACCTTCAAATTCAATTCAACATTTATTTGACCAAATTACAAAATATAACTCAATGAGACATATGGAACATATATAGCAAAATAAACAATAAAAAAATTACAAAAGGAAACGAGATACAGTCATATTACAAAAGTAAATAACCAACGTATGCAAAAAATACCAGCAGAATTTGGTCGAAGAATGACTAATACTAGTCATGACTAGTTTCCGTTTACACCGGATCAGTTATTGCGGAATGAATCCTGTTGAACCACTGCGAATCCGTTTACACTGCTCTAACCGCCGAGTCGCGATTGTTCAGCAATTTTTTTACATAATAGCGCCCCCAAACACGTAGTTAAGGGATCTGCTGTTTATCAAGTTGTTAATGGTCTTTCAAACTTACACAGATTTCATGTAAAATTACACACGATTTTCAATTAAATAGTATACTACTACCATATATATTATACAACTAACATACAAATAAATTAATTTTATATTAAATATAATGTTGAGTAAAATTTATTGCCTAGTGAAAAGGTATGTTAAACCATTCGTTCCGAAATTGATCGAAGCTGAATGCATTCCGCTTCGATGTTGCGGGACAGTCCTGGGACACTTCACCCTGCAATTGACTTTTTACGCTGTTTACACTGCAAATCGATTCCGCAATTATAACACAATTGTGGGACGATTCCGCAATTGTGTTGGCAGTGTAAAAGGGGTAATAGAGACTTCTAAAAGTCTGTCACTGCCACCCCCGTCACTGCAGCCCCAAGGGGGTTTAAATGAAAAGATCGACTGTAATATACTCAACTAACCCAAGTGTAATTTACGAGTCTACAATATGATAACAATTTTCAGATAAGACTGATGAGCTAAGGGGTTGTAATTGAAAATCAGCCTGAAAAAGATCATTAATGGAATTTTGGAACAAAAGAGAAGTGTTATAGATTTGTCTGATCCAGCACATGAACTGCATACCCATGATGAGTCTAATAGTTGCCAGTATACTTAACCGCTCAGCGGTACACTGGTCTCTAATTCGTAAACGCAAGTCAACCGTTGAGAGGTTATTTTGTAAGTTTCTTGGTAGTTTGTTTTCTCTCAATTCTCATCACTTCATAGGGTATATGCTACCGCTACACTACTGTTTCTTATTGTTGGTCTCACATGTTGTATCTGTCTAGAGGTGAAGTGCGAAAACATTAATGCCACTCAACAGATGTACACTTCCGGTAGGGAAATACTGTAGTTAATACTGTAGTTTTTGTTTTGTATGCTTAGGCTAATTATGCAGATAAATGTAATTTCTGAAATTAACATTGAAATTGCGCCCCCAGTCTTTCATAAGAGTTTCAAATTTATCAATAAATGGAAGTAAGTTTAATCCAAAATATAAAGGCATTGACAACATAAAATATATTTAACATATGTAAATAATTGGTCAAAATAATTTTTAAAATACAATAATTATAAAACAGTCATTATAATTATGTTTGTGACGAAAACAAAATAGTGGGTGCCAACATGGGACTGCAAATCTACAGTGTTAAGTTCACTATCTGGCTATAAATAAATCTATGGTAATAACCTTGCATTGTGCTGCCCTCTATAGTGTCATTCTCTTGATCTGGAGATTAATAGTATCATTCAACTTTGTTTTCAGGCATAGCTACTGTATTGCCTTTTCAAATGGGCTATAGTTTTTACCATGGTCTTTAAAGAATTTCATTGAGTCCATGGAAAATATCCCTGTCATAACCTTGTATTGTGCT